>JAOQMR010104655.1:0-12316 GCA_027563865.1 Erythroxylum pelleterianum
AATTTTATTATCCTTTGTCAATTTTGAAATGCTCAAAAGATTTTTTGTTATAGAAGGCACATGCAGTATTTGTTTTAAGGCTAGAGGTGTATGTGCATTGTCATGAAAATGAATGCATGAAGAGCCAATATGAGCTATAGGTAAGGCATTACCATTTCCCACTGTCAATTGCTCCTTGCCACCATATTCTGATCCAATGGACAGATTCTGGATATCTGCTGTAACATGGTTTGTCTCACCACTGTCCACAAACCATGTAGTGTTGTTTGTAGGGTCTGAGGTAGGATAGGGCTGGTTGTGAGCAAGAAAGGTTTGGGGGGAGTTGCGTGTAGGCTGATGGTTTCCCTGAAAATTAGACTGTGAGTTGTGCGATTTCCAATTAGACTGTGTACCTTGCCAAGACTGATCAAAACACTTGTAACATTTCAGGGCATCATGTCCTGGTTTCTGGCATAGTTGACAGAAAATGCGAGGATTGCCATACCATCTTCCTCCTCTGCCACGACCTCCTCTGCCTCTAGAACTGGTACGTCCTCTTTGATTATTGCTTTTGGGCTGATTGCTGTAGTTAGCAAAATTTGCAGCAGGTGCTAGAATATTGTTGTGAGAAGCAGTATCTAATTGTTCCAGTCGAGTTTCATGCATCATTAGGGAGCATTGTGCTTCTTGAAGAGTGGATAAAGTCATAGTATGAGTTAAAAGGACAACCACAGAGTCATATTCATGCCCTAAACCATTTAGTGCACTAAGAATGAGTTCTTGTTCAGTTACTACATGTCCTGCCAAGATAAGTGCATCCCCTATTGATTTAATCTTTTGCATATACTCACTGATTGCCAATGATCCTTTTTGAATAGTTGAAAGTTGTTGTTTCAGCTGTAGAACTCTCACCATTGAAGTTTGGGCATAGAGTTTCTCAAGAATTTTCCAAGCCTCAAGAGAAGTTTTAGACTGATTTACTTGGCCAATAACTTCCTCTCCTATTGTGGAGAGTAGCCAATATAGAAGAAGTTGGCCTGATCTGCGCCAAGCACGATAATCTGGATTGATTTGATTAGCAGTTGATGATGACTCTGAGGAGAACTGCTGAGGAGGAGCAACATTTGCAGAAATAAAAACCTCAAGCTCAAGAGCTCGAATGGCAGCCAAAACTTGAGCTCGCCAGTGAATGAAATTTTTCCTGTCTAGTTTGATAGGTAAATTGAAATTTAGTGTTTTGGCAAGAACTGAAAAATCAAGAGAGGTTCCATATGTTTGTGTTAGCTGTGTTGAAGGATGGTTTGTAGAAGATGATTGATTGGTTGTCTCTGCCATGTAGACGTTTGTCTAAAGAGGCTCTGATACCATGAGAATGAATGAGAAATGAAAAGAATGAGAGTCTGTGTAATTTTGTATTGATTTTCAGCATTCGAAGGTTTGTACTTTGAGGCTATTATATACATGCGTTTTTTAAACTATTTCAGACAACTCAAAGAAATAAAATTGTTACAACAGAAATTAGTTAGGATCGGATCCATCTTCTAGAATATTTCTTGCCTATGCTCTCCTGAATGTGGGTGCATATTAAGATCTGATAGTCCTTCTTTTATTGGGCCTTGTTGTTGTGCTTTTGGGCTTGACGTTTGAGCAGGTGCGGTAAGTCCATGGTCAAGTGTTGGCAGATGACTTTGTGGATTCGGGAAAGTTCTTCTCTTAACAGTGTGGTCTCTTGGCGCTGAAAATTTACTTAAAAGCTCACTGTTTTGAGAAGTCCAATTCTCTTCGAGATGGGTTTCTCTCTGCTCGTGAGCCTATCAAAAACACCTCAAAACCTCATACTCCTCAAATGTTCTACTCTCAATACTCCATCTATTCTTATCAGAACACTCGCCATTTCCCAAGAAGTTATCAAAAAGCAAACTTGGCTTCTTAATGCAAGTGGGTCTCTATCATTTCCTCATGTTAGCTTTCAAAGATCATTCCATGTCCATTCAGTGGGATCCCAAGTCCTTAGCGATGCTCATAACCAAAATCCTGAACTTTTAACCCGTAAAATCATTGAAGACACAGAGAAAATCTGCAGCTTATTATCGACAAATTCCAAACATGGCATTGAGACATTGCTCGATCAGGCGTCCGTTGAAGTCTCTCCAACTTTGGTGTCTCAGGTATTGAAGAGACTAAGCAATGCAGGTGCTCTTGCATTGTCATTCTTCAAATGGGCGGAGAAGCAACAAGGGTTCAAGTATAGCACCGATAGCTACGAGGGCTTGATTGAATCTCTGGGCAAGATCAAGCAGTTCAATCTTATATGGACATTAGTTGATGACATGAAGCGTAAAGGGTTATTAACAAAAACGACTTTTGCGTTGATTTCGAGAAGATATGCGAGGGCAAGGAAAGTTAAAGAAGCAATAAACGCATTTGAGAAGATGGAAGTGTTTGGTTTGAAGATAGAGTCGTCCGATTGTAATCGATTAATTGATATTTTATGTAAATCTAGGCAGGCAGAGAAGGCACAAGAGGTGTTTGATAGAATGAAGAAGAGAAGGTTTGCTCCTGATGTAAAATCCTACACAATATTGTTGGAAGGGTGGGGTCAAGAGAGAGACATATCAAAGTTGAACGAGGTCTTCAGGGAAATGAAAGATGAAGGATTTGAGCCAGATGTTGTGACTTATGGTATTCTTGTCAATGCATATTGCAAGGCCGGAAAGTACGATGATGCGAAGAAATTGTTTCATGAGATGGAAGCAAGTAACTGCAAGCCGAATGCTTATATTTTCTGCACTTTGATTAATGGTTTAGGTTCTGAGAAAAGGTTGAATGAGGCCCTTGAAGTTTTTGAGAGATCAAAGGCTAGTGGATTTGCAATGGGAGTGCCCACATACAACGCTGTTGTTGGGGCTTACTGTTGGTCAAATAAGATGGATGATGCGTACAAGATGATTGAGGAGATGAGAAAATGTGGCATTGGTCCGAATTCAAGAACTTATGACATAATTCTTCATCATCTGATGAAGGCTGGCAGAACTACAGAGGCTTATTCTGTCTTTCAGAAAATGAGCCACATTGAGGGTTGTGAACCAACGTTGAGTACCTACGAGATTATAGTGAGGATGTTTTGCAGTGAAGATAGAGTGAATATGGCTGTAAAAGTTTGGAACCAGATGAAGGCTAAGGGTGTCCTTCCTGGGATGCATATGTTCTGCACGCTGATCAACAATTTGTGCCTTGATAATAAATTAGAGGAGGCTTGCGAGTATTTTCAGGAGATGCTGGATGTGGGAATTCGTCCTCCTGGACTGATGTTTAGCAATCTAAAACAAGCTCTAGTAGAAAATGGCAAAAAAGATACTGCTTTGCTTTTGGCAAAGAAGATTGAGAACCTAAGGAGAACTCCTTTACTTAGTTGATTCCAATTAAGATGCTTAGTAAAATCATCCATTTAAACATCATTTGTGGTAGACAGCCACTGCAAGCTCATAGAATCTAGCGATTTTATGAACCTGACATGGCTTGTTTGATGGCGTTCACTTCCCTGTGTGGCTCAACCAAGTCTGGTTTGCGTGAATGAATGCGCTGAGATACTACTTCTTGGGTCTCAACATGATTCAAGATTTGAACTTTCTGATATGGCTCAATATGTATCATTCTTGGTCAATGTTTGAACAATTATGATCAGTTTCTCCATTTCAATCTATAAACAGCCTACAAAGGGGTATGAAACTGGACGAAGATATATCAATTCGCAGAGGGTTTACATGGATCCTATTCATGCATATCAATCCTTGTCGATCTGCAGAAATTCTACTTTGCTTTCCCAAGTGTTAATTCCTGTCTGGTTCACTATAAAGCTATATAATTTTGCTTGAAACGATGGAATGTTAAAGGGCTTCTCTTGTCTATATCTAATATCACACATATCTTGTAAGATCTTCGTGGTCGAATTGTAGAACAAGTAGAGCACTTGCCAATTGTGCCCAAATATGCGTGTAATGATTTGAAATAGATTGGAAACCCTTTAAGTCAAGATTGTGGAGACCTACAATTGGGTTCGTCCCACATTTAATTTTCTATAATTTTAAATTAAATTTCGTTTTTTTTACACTTTTATTACTACTAATGACAAAACACTAAATATATATTAGTTTTATTAATTAAATTAAAATATCTAAATATGTTATGTACTATTCATTAATATTTAATTAACTATAGTGTTTTTATTGAGAAAATAGATAAGAAGTTTGAAAAAAATTAGTTTTTCAAAATAATAATTATTTATTTAAAATATATTTTAAATAAATATATTTTATTTTTGTTAATTTTTCAGATTTTTTAGATTTCTGAAAAGTTTTTAAAAAATCAAGAACAGTTATTGGTAAAAAATTTCAATTTGAAACTAAATTTAATTTAAAATATTTAAAAAATAAATTAGAATATTTATTGCATTATATTATGATTATTTTGTATTAATAACTAGTATTAAATAATTTACATAATACTATTAAACTAATAATGAAATTAAATTTGTATAATTAGAACCACTTTTTATAATTTTCATTAATTATAAAAATAGAAAAAAATAAAAAAACTGAATCAAATAGATTTTTTTTATTAAATTCGAAAATGAAAATACAAAATCAAGAGTAAAACTGAAGTCAAATAACTATCTTGTTTGCATAAGATTCAAGTTATGTAACCATATATTAAAAAATAATGTCATAACTAATATAGCATGCCATCATGCTCGATGACTATTATAATTTTTGAAAAAAATTAAAAATTCATTAATAACAAACTTTGAACGAAGTCAACTGGTATAGAAAGCACCTAAACCAAAAGTATACAGCAGACTTATAAAGAGGCTAGGGTGGAGCTTAAAAGTCAAAACACTACAAAATACATAGAACAGATCTTAAATTAAAGGGCATTACATATTGGGAAGCTCCCAAAGTGAGAAAAGGTCATAACTCGTACCTGAGGGAATGTTGTGTACGAAAATTAATATCGGATCCTTTAATACTGTAAAATCCCCCCTTGTTTGTGAATCTAACGCGTTCAGCCGGGCAATGAAGTCAGACCATGAAGAGATAGAAGATAGCCGGTAAAGTCAAAGACAAGAACTCCAGCAAAGCTGTAGAAAATCTGTACGGAGCAGATCAGATCTGGGCTGATCCACTCTCATGAAAAATAAAATAGAATCCACTCTTAACTTTTATAAAGAACAAAATGGAGCAAAATATGATCCACTCTGAACTTTCATAAAGAGCAAATGAGCTAAAATAGTGTCCAGTTCTCTTAACACTCATAAAGAACAAATGAAGCAAATTTACTTAGCTTTCTTTTTTTTTCTTCATTTCTTTTTTTAGTTGTTCTCTTAACTAACTTCCACCAAGTGACTTCAACTCCAGGAGGCTTGATAAGTCTTAGGCACAATCTGTTGTTGAGATTTTGGTTACGTGGTGAATCCACTCAAGCTGATTCTCCAAATTTGGGTTAGGGTTGTAATGGGATATATTGCTTATAATTCTAGATAAGCCTATATCTAAAATTTCATTCATCATCACACATCAGTCTTTTAATTTTTACACCAGGAGGAATGAGTGTTTTCAGATTATCCAAACCTATAATTAACTAAATAGGGCCAAGATCATTCCAATGATCAAACCAAAATTTTGCTCTCTCTATTCCCAATCTTATATTTGATTCCCTGGATCATGATGTCCCTCATCTTGTGTATTTGATTGAAAGACCTTGAGTAGGCATTCTTTCAACTTAATAGATTAAAAACTTTAATTTTTGATATTATATGTGTGCACTATTGTGACACCCTAATACCCCCTGTGAGGATAGTGCGAGTGCCACACACACAGAACATACAGAATACAAAACATATCGTGAAAGCATAGCATTCAAAAATACACATTCCAAAATGTACGTAACATTTCATACATGAATTTCCAAAATCTTGAACAAACATACATTATATTACAAGAGCTTAATACAAATTTGTTCCAAAAATCGAAACCAACCTGAAACATAGTTATTACAAAAACTTACAACAATTCATAATCATACACTTTATATACAAGCCCAAAACAAATTCCAAATACATTTTTATCAAAATAAGACTCATAATCCATTGGCCATTGCGGTTGACTCATCTCAGTCCCTATAATTTTCACTCTGAACCTACACGGGGCAAATCCACCGTGCTAAGCATATAGCTTAGTGAGTAATAACTAATCTATATTAAAAGATTATCAGACATAATATATTTCAAAACATATTTTATAATTAATAGAACTGCATAACATAGAAGGTTATAAACCCTTCAGAATTAGAACATAATTTAGCTTATGTCAGAATCAAACAGATATCAGAATACAAACCAGATGACTGCTAAATCCATTTACAGAAGCAGGTAACGGGACTTATACAGAAGATACTGAAGTCTCGATACCAAAGTGTCACAGAAGAGACCGAAGTCTCGACACCGAAGTGTCACAGAAGAGACCGAAGTCTCGACACCGAAGTGCCAATAACAGAAGACACCGAAGTGTCACAGAAGCAGCCGCAGACTCTTCTAGGCATGCCTATTTACCCACAACTAGGACTCAACAGTTTTAAAACAAAACAAGGTCATTTCAGACATTTCATGTGCAAAACAAGTAGTTAATCATATTCACATGCAAGTAGCACTTCTAATGATATAAACATGCATCAAATGCCTTGGACAATCATTGTCTGGAATTCATAATACAATTAGCATAAATCAAATTCAACAAACAGAACAAAGTAAGGTAAATAGTACTTCAATATCACATTCATCAATCAATACCTCGGACCTTCATGTCCGGAATCAGTACACAATTCAATACACATTCATCAATATCAATTTCAATTCAGTAATAAACAAGACAAATCAAGGTAAGACCATCTTAGGTTACTCACAATCGCTCCAGCTTGCTTATTGCCTCGAAGTTCCGGCAATATCTGGAAGTGGTCGCTCTATGCGTTCCTTTATATCTTTTAATACATATACAAATCACTATTGTGCATGATTAAAAATTTATTTATGTATACTGAATATGTATGATGCATGTTCATGACAAATTCTCGGGTATATGTTCTTACTAAACTGATGTAAACATTAATTGTACTGCAAAAGTTCCAAAATTCATACATTCAATAACTATTCCAGCTTTTGCTTGAAGTACCTCATTCGGGTCAACTTTGTATAATCAATAAGATCAAGAAAATGATGTATTTATGTAACACTCTCTTTTAGAAAATTGTTCCTCTGTGTCTTAAGTTTCTAATGATACCAAGTTCATCTAATTTGGTTTAGTATTCAATGAGTTATGCACAAAATACCACAGACTATACACATTTGAACTTTTAGCTAGTACATGATCATACCCTCTAATTTCACAACTCATATCTTTCCGCTCCGATATCCACAAATTACAAACTTTATACCAATTTAAATCTAAGAGAATAATCTACAACTTTGGTGAAGACAACTCAGCCTAATTCAGCCCACATCAATACAGTTTATTCAATAATCGCAGGACATGATTTCTGTCCCTAACAGTGCTTCAGCTTAAGCTACAACTCACTTACATGCCAATTTTTAAAATCTTAGATACAGAATTAAAAGTCGACTTCTTCATGAAAGTTGTAAAAATATGTCTTTAGTTTAATATGAATCAAAAATCAACTCATTCCGAAATCTACACCTCAAGTTATAATTAGAAAACCAAAGCATGTTCTTAAAAATACTCCAGTTCATAACATTCCAGCATATACCCTCACTTTGAGTCAATCAATCTTTTTCTAATCAATTCAGATGGCTCTAAATTTTTACGGGAAGAAAGAAAAAATGTCTTAGGAGTCCATTGGTTCAATTTTCAAGTCATTTGGAGGTCGTATGGCAAAGTTATAGCAAAAAGAGTCAAAACTGTTTAGTATTAGAAAGTTTGATTTTTGCACTGCCACCTTCTACTGTAGAATCACGATTTTTGCACGAAATTCTCCATATTTTTGCAGAAACACTCCTCCATCTTCTTCCTTTCTTTTACTTCATTCCTCATCACAACTTATACCCTTACATTTATCCCTCTTATTCACTTCCATATCAACTCAACTTAGTCCCAAAACAACTCAAATTCAAGTTTACATTCAAAACACCAAAACATACATGTATTTTACCATCATCAACTCTTTCTCTAATGTAATTTTTGTTCTCATGGACAGTAACAACCCACAAACCAAAATAGCAACTATAGCCACTTATTCATGCATTCCATCCACATGCATGAAAACATCATCATTCACGCATGCATTCATTCAAAACATTAAAACATGCATAACACTTACTTGGTTTATACTTCAACAAAATTTCAAAAATGGGGAGAGGAAATAAGAAGGAAGATGGTTTCGGTAAAACCAAAGAGAAAGACCTACAAAAATATTTTTTTATTTTTAATGCCTAGGTGTTTCATTAGTGCTTTAACATATGTCTCCATTGCATGTCTTCCACTTGTCCACTAGATAAGCTACCATTTGTCTCATAGCTATAAGTCCATTTGTCACTCCATAATTCATCTATTTGTCAATTAATTTCTAATAAAATTGTCACTCTTCTATTTGTCTCTTATTTTTCCTAGTCCAAAAATACCCTAAATTTTCAGAAATTTCATAAATTCACCCAAAATTTTGAAATAATATTAATAGTCTCCAAATAAAATTTTAATGAAAATAATCCTCAATTTTCATTTTTAATCACATTTATAAATCAATTATACCTGAAAAATGTCATGAATACATGTATAATTATTTGTATATGTCAAAATTCATATGCACATATCAACGAATATTCAATTATGCAAAGCAAACAATGTAATGAAATTCCTTAATTTTCTAACCCCTAATATGGGGTGTTACAACTATTTAACCCAAATAGATTGAAAATCCGTAAACAACTTTCATATTTTCTTTTCTAGAGGCATTTTATTGGTGCTTCTCATTGAGGAAATCCTTAAATCTCCTTCTTATTTTGAATTGCATATTATCAATAATCTGACTTTAGGTCCCAGGAGGTTATCATCTAATCCAATCCATACAAAGTTATTCAGAGTTCTTTCAAAGTATTTAATCAATCTTTGAGGTAAGAAGATGTGAGAACACTAGTGAACATGCAAGATATTTAAGACTAAATTTATGCGTTGGAGCCTTCCAATATAAGATAGGATGAACGATTCTTCTTTTAATTGCTTCATACTAAGGCTAGCAATCCTTAAAGCTAATTCTCTTTTCTAATATAAGGATGCTTAAGTATTTGAATAGCAATTCTCGCATATTAAGACCTGATATAGAAGCAAGTATCTCATCCTGATTGTAGAAGTCAGATGAAAGATATGTACAAATTTTTTACAAGTTTATATTCAATCCTAAACAAGAACTAAAAAGATTAAGTGATTTCATGAGCATCTGGATTGAGACAAGGTCCATTCCACTTAATAAAAGGAGATCATTAGCAAATGCTAGGTTAAACAAGTTTATCTTCTTGCATCTATAATGGAATTTAAACTATAAGAGTGATTGATCTTGAAGGAGAAAAGTTTATTAAATACGTCCAAGTAGATTGTCAATAGGAAAGGAGACATGATGTCTCCTTGCCTAACGCCTTTGGTTCCTTTAGTAGTAATAGTGGGATCACGATTAACCAAGATTACAATTACTTAATAAGATTTTTTTTAAAAAAATGAATAAGAAATTATATTATCAATATCCCAAATATTACACCTGACATAAAAGAACTAGAATATTCAATTATAAAAACAGTTACTGACTAGGTCCTAATGGAGGTACTAGTCAAAACATCAAAGAGACAAAATTTATAAGGGAACCTCAAGCAAACCACAAACCATAAATTCCATCTTGACTGCATAAGAGGGGTTATCTGGCTTTGAGCTTTCTTAGCCAATAATACGAATCTAATCCAAGCAATAATCTTGTCAGCTAATTTGTATTTATCCTCCTCTACTTGCTTGTACAACCTATAATTTCTCTCTCTCTAAATCATATCTATGGTAGTAGTGAAAACAACTTTAATTAGGATAACATTCTCCTTCCTAGGTTTAGAATCACCGATGCCCCATCTCAATGTGGACTTCCATTCATAAGAAGGGTATTACTTCCAACAGATGAGGGATCCTGCTCTAAATAGCTTTAGAATAATCACAAACAAAAACCATATGGCTTCTATTTTCATCAACATAGTGGCATAGAGCGCAAATGGTATCAAAAGGGTTAAACCAACTACATTTGGTCCTAAGCTTATTTTTTTATGCTAACCAGGTAATAAAGGAAGCTTTGGAGTTCAACGAGTTCTTCCATACAAGATTGTAATAAGGGACTGCCGTTAGCTCATTTCTGAATATTCTATTGCAAGAAAAATTAATAAACCTTCCTTGCAGATTAGGGATCCAACAAATAGAGTCTAGCAGTCGAGAATCCCTCAGACATGGTAGTTACTCTTGCAGATGTGAAAATCATCTAAAGTTACCTCTCCATTCCTCCTTTTGAATTATATCCGCCACCTTAGCTTCCAAAGGCAATTTGTTTCTCAGATATGAAAAAGTTGAATTGTGTAGAAGAGGGCTAACCTCTAACTAGTTGTTAAACCCAGTGTTTTGAAAACTGGACCGAACCGACCTGTAGGACCGAAGAACCGGTGACCCGGAGCATGAAACTATCCGGTTTAGCCCTTATTTTTTATGAGTGATTGAACCGTTCATTTTTCCGGTCGAACTGGTAAAAACCTCTGAACGGGTGAAAGAAAGAACCGACCGATTCAATTAAAATGCCTTGATTTTGATGACTTAAACTTGAATGAATATTATGATTAGTGATGTTTTTTAAATCTTTTTGATGAAATATGACTAGTGAGCTTTGCTATCTTATTTTGTGTTGTGTTAGTGAACTTTAAAAAAAAAACTTGTATGTTTTAAAGTTTGAAGGTTTAAGTTAAGTTTACAATTAGATAAATAATTAAATATTATGTTTAAAAATTATCTTATATATAATATATAAAATAAAATTTATATATTTATTAGTCACCGGTTCGATCACGGTTTAATTCCGGTTGAACCATTGATCCTTAAATCAGTTGCTTCTCCGGTTCAGTCACCGGTTTGGTTTTTAAAACATTGGTTAAACCAGATCCAAGTATTCTCTCTAACATTGATCTTACATTTAATGTAGGGGTGGATTAAGAATCATGTCTTCAACAAAAGGTTGAAGAGCTAAGAAAATTGGTTGGATTGATCAACTTGCCAAAAATTCTAATTTGGAAGGTGAGCTGCATGGATCAATTTCGACTAAAGAGATTCCTTATCTGAGATCAGTCTCCAAATCCTCTTGCTAAGTAATACTCATTGCAGAATAGTTGTAAAGATGATATTAAGCCCACCTTGTTTCTTAGGAATGGTAATATCACTCCATTTAACTTTGGCATTTTTCTCGGACTCACACTTTCCAAACCATAGAAAAGACTTAAGTAATTTGTCAATGTCCTTGATTATCTTATGAGGAAGGGTAGTATGAGCTAACCAATTGATGTGTAAGTTGGACAGCAGCGAAGTGATCAAAATGATTCTACTTGCATAGGAAAGATGTAATGTACCACTCTCACAGAGCATATGCCCAAACATATCAACAATTATTCGAGAACATACTCTATGAGGATGGCACGTTAAGAGGATCACATTACGACATTTTAAGGCATCACATATCAAAAGCATTTCAAACATTCATTTTGAATCATTTCATTCACAGTTATATTAAATCACAAATTTCATTACACTTCAGAGTTCACATGTACATTTGACAGTAGGTTAGAAATGCTATTCTTGATGTATAATGAATCGAGACATCTACAGATACAACTGATCCCAACCACTAACTCATGTCCAAGTGCAGTAGCTATACTCCAATTAGTCTAGTTAAATCTCCTATGAAACTAAAAATCAATATTACAATTTTGATGAGTTTGCAAACTCAATGGATGAATCATCATTGATGCATTCACTCAAGTCAGATACACAGAGACAAGTCATATCTGTTGGATCCCGTTACCGAAGCCCAACTCTTAACCAAACTTATTCCAAAAAAAATCACACTGGAACCCGAATCCCTATTGGAAACCCTAGACTAATCCGAAAATCCCGATATTTTTTTTTCATCTTAATCATCTTAAGTCCATTTGAAACTTGATGAGAAATCATTGGTTCAAATTTCGGGTGAATCGGAGGCCAAACGAGAAAGT
>JAOQMR010104868.1:0-12297 GCA_027563865.1 Erythroxylum pelleterianum
GATTGCCAACATTGCGAACCACCTGTAGAATCCCTCATACTGAGAATGTCACCTCCCCGAATATATTTCTTTTCAAGCATCTGGACCCAGGGCTTATCACTGTTCGTGATGAGGGCCCAAATGGCCTTACCAAACAAGGTCGTGTTAAAGGTACGGGAGGCTCGCAGGCCCAAACCACCAAAGCTCTTGGGCTGAGTAACCATAGGCCAAGCAACAAGGTGACAGCCATGGGAATGGCCCGATGAACTCCAAATAAAGGATCGGGTTGCTGTATCCAATTTCTCACACACCGAAGTCGGAAACCAGGTAGTTTGCATAAGGTAGGTGGGGAGAGCATTGAGAGATGCCTTAGCCAGGTAGAATTGAGTATAATTTAAGAACATGTTATATTATTTGTTATTTTAATTTAAAATTAAAATTTTATTATTATAAATTTTGAAAATACGAGTTGTAAAATTATAATTATTATAAATGATATTGTTTAAAATATTCTTATGCACTAACAAATAGCTTAAAGTGTGTAATGGTAATAACGAAAACCATAGAAAATGAAAGATTCCGTGTCTTTTTCTATATAAGAATGCTTCTATATAACTAATTGATACCCTAAAACTTTGAATGAAGTACAGTGCAGGAGTCAAAATAGAAGTACTAATGCGAAACAATGATCATTGATTCTTTCGTAAGGCCACGATTATAATATGCTATTGTAGGGACACCGGGCAGAGATCCGATCCCAGTCACAATATAATAATTGAGAAAAGTTTTCATAATTTTTTATTTCTTAAAAATTAAGATCATTTTAATTCTATAAAATAATTAAAACATAAATCAATAACAAAGTATGCGTATTAATTTATACTTTATTCTAAAGCCTAATCATATTCTTATCGTACCCCTTGAACTGTTTCCGAAATCGATTCGTCTCAATCACTATGCCCGCACAAATGTTCGATCTCTAATGATATCCATATAATAGGTTGAGAAAACTTTGTAATTTTTACAGAGATGGTTAGTAAGAAGTGTAAGCTCCATAGAGTTTAAGCCTATTTATATTATGTTTTGAACGTTTTAGTAATTTAATTTAATATAATTTAATTGAAATTAAATTCTAATCTTAATTAAACTTTAATTAGAATTACAAATAATTCTAATTGAATACCTCTTATGCTCAAATAAGATTCAATACCTTATATTGTTCCTTATTTATTAAATATATCATATTTAATTATAAAGTTTTTTAAACTTTACAATCAAGTCTAACTTGATTAAAATAACTTTGCTCTTTCAACGAGTTCTTTACGTGAGACCCATTCGATTTCCAAATGTGTTGACAATGAATATAAATTATAACTATAATTCATAATTACAATTGGATAAATTAAAACTCTTTTTAATTTATCTTTAATTCTTCAATTAAACAATTTATAACCATAGATCAAAATTGGCATGTAACAATGCATCTTGACCACCTAAATATTTAGAAAAGTCAAAGTAGTTTTAACTAACCTTTTTATGCATGATTTTTTTTGTGTAATCCAATCATTTCATCATATAATGTTCCGATTAGACATTGCGTATGAAATTAATGTCTACTCTATTTTGAGTCCAATCATATTAGTTCTCTACCATTAGATATCAATTTAATTAATGGTATTTGTAAACTATTTACAAAGTGTTACTTCACCTTAGCCAAGAATTTTCTGAATTAATGCTAATCAAGAACAACAGAACATTCTCCTTAATTGCTTTAGGGTGATGAATCATATCTTAATCACGCAACTACTTCTATATAGTTCATGCTACATTTAATGACTACTGATTAAAGGACTCATGATTAAATAAGTCATAAGTAGTATCAAAACATAGCAATCCTTATATAAAATAATTTTTGAGACCTTAAATTAAAGGATTACTTATACAGTCATCACAATAAAAATTTCATAGATATACAAGCAATGCTTCAAATGAATTTCTCATATATAGTTAGTTTAGTGAACTTTTTCTTAACAAGCACTCACACGTTTATTTAAGTATCTCAATACTTCATCCTATGAGATTGACTACTTCCTTCAAAAGAAAAAACATAACATGTACTAATAGAACAATGATTAGGAACAATTTAAAGATAATAAATAAACACAATATGAATCTCATAATTATAATCTTATTATAATTTCATTTACAATGTATAATCATCTAATAAATTTTATCATATATATCTAAATATATACAAGATAAAGAATGTCTTTAAATTATTTTGTCACTAAAATACAGCTAATCAATTGGTTGTAGGGTATAAACTAACAACTATCATTATTAACGCTTCGAGCAACTAAAAATTCAATTCCAAAAGCTGAATTGCATTCTCCTGATTAAGTAGTGGATGCATGATTGATTCTCACCATAAGCTAAAATTACCTCAAACAAAATATTAACAATGTAGATGGGTAATTCGTCAGGCTTAGTAAGAATTAGGTAAAAAAAATTATTTTTACCATCTACATGATTCGATATTCAACTCGTAATTATAAGTGAACATAGTTGAGAATGGACAAATGATCCAATTTAATGTTGATATTGATTATGTAGAAGATAATAATAATATTATTATTAGAACAATTAAACTTTCAACCCGTAATTATAACGACCCAATTAAAAGAATGAAACTCTATCAGACTCATTTATATCCCTCCAAATCAAGGTGAACATGCACAAAAGGAATTAGATGCCTCTTGCATACAAACTAAGATAAAATTTATAGGCTTTTTAGTTAAAAAATTTAGAAAAATTCTCTGAGTTTTAAAAAAATTTCAAAATTTTTTCTTTTATTTTTTAATTTAAAAATCAATTTCTTAAAATTTGTTAAAAATAACGACAAAATATACATATTATGAACATCAAATGTCACTAATATGATAACAAAACTTAACTTTTAAACCCGGTTTGATCGAATTAAAATTGATTTAAATTAATAATTTAAGATAATTATAATAAATTATTAGTTTAGATTTGATTTGATTAATTTAATTCAAATTTAATAGTTAAGTTAAATTGTCATATAAATAACATTTAATTAGTTCACCTTTGATGTTTATATTGCTTATGTTTTGTCTGCATGTTTACTAGCTTATAAACAATATTTTCTGTAAAAAATTCCTATGAACACTATTTTTTGATCTTGGAACATAAGAAACTTCTAAGTTCTCACAAAGTTTAAGCTTCTTCAAATCGAAAACAAGATCAAAAGCAGAGGCTGTTGAAGAATGATTAAAAAATGACCGAGTCTTTTGTTTATTTTTAAATTATTATTTCTGTTAAAGCGGTTCTATTATTTAACCATTAGTTGTTAGTAGGTTTAGACTTTTTAGCATTATAGAAGATGTGTCAAGTTGTTAGCCTATATATATAGCTACCCTGTTAAACAGAATTTATGCACTTTTGAATTGATTTCATCACCTCTGTTACCTTTATTTATTACGTTCAGATTCAGCATTGTGGTATCAGAGCGTCAGGTTCTTTTCTCCAGGAGACAGTGGGTCTTCGTCATGGCAGCCAACGGAAACTCAAACAAGCTTTGGGCAACCTCTCATTCCTGTTTTTAAAGGAGAAAACTTTGAATAATGGAGCATTAAAATGAAGACCTTATTTAGATCTCAAGATCTATGGGAGCTGGTGGAGAATAGGTTTGATAATGAAGATGCAAACAACAATCGTTTAAGAGAAAACAAGAAGAAGGATTCTAAAGCATTGGTGTTCATATAGCAAGCAATTCACGAAAGCATTTTCTCAAGAATTGCAGCAACAAATACATCAAAAGAAGCTTGACAGATATTGCACAAAGAGTTTCAAGGTTCATCAAAGGTGAGAACTGTGAAACTCCAATCTCTCCATCATGATTTTGAAACATTATCTACGAAGAACGAGTCTATCCAAGATTTCTTGTCTAGAGTCACTGGAATTGTTAGTCAAATGAAGACATATCGTGAGGAGATAAATTATGAAACTGTGGTTGCAAAAGCCTTGAGAAGTTTAACTTCCAAATTTGACCATGTTGTTGCTGCAATTGAGGAACCTTAAAACTTAGATGAATTTTCATTTGATGAACTAATGGGTTTTTTACAAGCTCATGAAGCAAGGATAAATAGGTCGCTAAAGAAATTCACTAGAGAAAAATGAAGAACAAGCATTTCAAGTGAATGGGGAGTCTTTATCAAAGAAAGAATATGGCAGAGGTGGTGGAAGAAGTGGCTTTCAAGGCAGGTGTCGTTGTAGAAGCAGAAGCAGGGGTCAAACTGCTTGGTCAAATAATCGTAGAAATGTTCAATCTTATAATTGTCACAAGTTCGGTCATATAACAACATATTTTTGGGATAAAAGCAATCAAGCCAGATATACAGAGGAAAAAGCAGAAGAAGAAGAAGAAGAAGAAGAAGAAGAAGAAGAAGAAGAAGAAGAAGAAAGCATGCTTTTTATGGCTCATTCTGTAGCAGCTAATTGTGAAAATAGTGTTTGGTTTGTTGATAGCGGTTGTTCGCATCATATGTCTGGAGTGAAGTCATCATTTAAGGAGCTAGATGAATCAAAGAAGAAGCAAATTCGGCTAGGAGATAATAAGCAAATACAAGTTGAAGGTCAAGGTACAATGGCTCCACTTGTGATGGTAAACTAAAACTTATTCAGGATGTTTTGTTTGCTCCTAATCTAGCACATAATTTATTAAGTGTTGGGCAACTAATGAAGAGTGGATTTTCAGTACTGTTTGATGATGAAACATGTGTTATTAAGAATAAAAAAACAGGTAGTTTCATAGCAAATGTTCTTATGATAAAAAACATGGCGTTTCCTCTTGAAGTTTCTAAATCACAACATGCTTTGATTGCTTGTCAAAGGAATGATGTTGAATCTAAGTTATGGCGTTTACATTATGGTCACTCTTGTCAAAGGAATGATGCTGAATCTAAGTTATGGCATTTACGTTATGGTCACTTAAATATGAATGGATTGAGGTTGTTGAGTCAAAACAAGATGGTCATTGGCTTGCCAAACTTAGAACTGATTGACAATGTGTGGGAAGGTTGCATTTATGGCAAGCGACATAGAAGATCTTTTCCTGTAGGAAAGCTATGGAGAGCCTCTAGTTGTCTTGAAATAGTGCATGCAGATTTATGTGGTCCTATGAATACAAATTCAATTGGTGGAGCTCGATATTTTTTTGCTGCTTATTGATGACTATAGTCGCATGAGTTGGGTATATTTTCTGAAGCTTAAATCTGAAACTTTTGAAAGCTTAAAGAAATTTAAGGCTTTGGTTGAAAAGCATAATGATAACAAATTAAAAGTTCTTCGAACAAATAGAGGTGGAGAATTTGTGTTTCAAGAATTTATTCTTTTTTTGCGAAGAACATAGAATTCACAGGGAATTGACAACACCTTATACTCCAGAGCAAAATGCATAGTTAAGCGAAAGAATCATACTGTGGTGGAGATAGCTAGAAGCATGTTACAAAGCAGGAATCTTCCAAATCAGTTTTGGGCAGAAGCCGTTAACACTGCAGTATACTTGGAAAAATATTTCTCCTACAAGAGTTGTCAATGTATAAGACACCATTTGAAGTTTGGAAAGGTAGAAAGCCTTCAGTGAGTCGTCTAAGAATTTTTGGTTGTATTGCTTATGCTTTTTCAAATTCTCAACATCGACGTAAACTTGATGTAAAATCAAAAAAATGTGTCTTTATTGGCTATTGTTCTCAATCCAAAGCTTATCGTTTGTATAATCTAGCAAATGGCAAAATTATTATTAGTAGAGATATCTTTGATGAAAAATCAAGTTGGAAATGGGAAGATAGCAATGAGGACCTTAACATAAAATGAAGTCCTTCTAAGTGAAATCTTTCCTGTTAGTACACCAAGACATTCTTCCAGTAACAGCCCAACTAGTAGCAGCTTAACATTGATGGCACCAGAAAATTCAGATGAAACTCCTCCATGAGGGTTTAGATCACTTGCTGATATATATGAAAGTTGAACTTTTGCATTATTTGGTGCAGATCCAATCAGCTTTCAGGAAGCAACCATAAAGGAAGAATGGAGATACGCAATGGAAGAAGAGATTTTTGGCAATTGAAAAAAATGACACATGGGAGTTAGTGGATCTTTTAGATGGCAAAAATATTATTAGGTTCAAATGGGTGTTAAAGACAAAGTATCATGTTGATGGAAGGATACAAAAACACAAAGCCTGACTGTTAGCCAAAGGATATTCGCAACAACAAGGTATTGCTTTCGATGAAACATATTCTTCAGTACCTCGATTTGAAACTGTAAGAACTCTTTTAGCATTGGCTGCTCAATTGAAATAGATTGTTTATGAATTCAACGTAAAATATGCCTTTCTTAATGGAGATTTGAAATAAAAGGTTTATGTGGCTCAACCAGATGATTTTGGTGAAAAAGGGAATGAGAACAAGGTGTGAAGGTTAAAAAAAGGCTGTTTATGGACTGAAGCAAGCTCCACGCGCGCGGTACAGTAAAATTGATTCATTTTTTCGGGAAGATGGTTTTAAAAGAAGTGAGAACAAGCCAACTATGTATGTTAAGCAGTATGGTCAAGATAGTTTATTGTTGGTTTGTCTGTACGTTGATGACATGATTTATATGGGCTTTTCTTATTCTCTAATTTGTGAATTTAAATCATAGATGATGAAAAAGTTTGAAATGACAGATTTGGGTGAGCTGCATTATTTTGTTAGGTTAGAGGTGAAGCAAAGAGACGATGGAATTTTCATCTCACAAAGAAAATATGCTAGGGATCTTCTCAGAAGGTTTAACATACGTAATTGAGAGATTGCTGCCACTCTTATGAATGTGAATGAAAAGCTACAAATGAATGATAGTACAGAAAAAGTAGATTGAAGATTATACAGAAGCTTGGTTGGGGCTTAATCTATTTGACTCATACTCGTCTTGATATTTCTTTCTCTGTTGGGATCATTTCCAAGTTCTGCATAATCCCACAAAACATCAATTTGGAGTAGCAAAGAGGATACTGCGTTACATTGCTGGAACAATAGCATATGGGATATGGTACACGCATACACTCAACTTCAAAATATTTAGCTTCTTAGATAGTGATTGGGCAGGGTCGTTAGATGATAGGAGGAGTGTATCTGGAAATGTTTTCTGCCTTAGATCAGGAGCCATCACTTGGAGTTCAAAGAGACAATCTATAGTTGCATTATCTTTATCTGAAGCAGAATATATCACATCAACATCTTCAGCATGTTAAGCATTGTGGTTAAGGAAAATACCGGTAGATCTTCAACAAAAGCAAGAAGGATTAACTGAAATTTTTTGTGATAATATGTCAGCCATTGCAATGACCAAGAACCCAATTTTTCATAGCAGATCAAAACATATTAACATTCTACATCACCATATCCGAGAGCTGGTCACCAAAGAGTTAATCATGTTGAAGTACTGTAACACAAGAAAGCAGATAGCAGATGTTTCACAAAGTCTCTTCCTCAAGCAAAGTTTGAGTTCTTCCGATCGCTTCTTAATGTTAGTAATTTTGAATCAAAGGGGAGTGTTGAAGAATGATTCAAAAATGACCGAGTCTTTTGTTTATTTTTAAATTATTATTTCTATTAAAGTGGTTGTATTGTTTAGCCATTAGTTGTTAGTAGATTTAGACTTTTTAATATTATAGGAGACGTGTCAAGTTCAAAGCCTATATATATGGCTACCTATTAAATGATAAGGATACTGACTAGAATATGTTTGAATGGTTCAAATATTATCCTAAGACTTAGTTTGTTATTAGTTTATTGTTTACTTAGTCAAACTTCTGTTGTAACAAATCTTGGAGATCACGATCTTCAGTTCAGATTCCCCTGTATTTAATTAGCTCTTGTATCTGCTCACAACTCAATACAAAATCATCATATTCATTTCTGACAACGACTGAACCTCTTTATGGTATCAGAGCCGAACGCCTAAAGGCACTTATTATTATTTTCTCTTTTATCTTTCATTCATGGCACCCGATGCAACGCCATTGCTGATGGAACTTCCAGCGTAATCGCATTAAATATGCAATCTATAGTGAAGCTAACAGGTTCTAACTTTCCTGCCTGGAAAGTCCAGCTCTCATCACTGCTCATCGGTTATGATCTGATGGGTTATGTAGACGACAGCCTCCCTTGTCCACCTGAAACTAATCCTGCATATAAGCATTGGATACGACAAGACAAACTCATATTCCATGCAATAACAGCCTCTGTTGATGAAACGATCATCAACACACTCGGCTCGATGATCTCTTCCTCTCAAGCTTGGGCGTTTTTAAACAAGATGTATGCCAATCGATCTAGGACTCGTATCATGTCATTAAAAGAGCAACTCACCACTGCTACCAAAGGCGATTTATTAATGACTCAATATCTACAACCTTTAAAAGGAATAGCGAATGAATTGGCTGTAATAAACGGCCTAATTGACGATGAAGATTTGGTTATTCACGCTTTAAATGGTCTATCATCAGAATATAAAGAAATCTGTGCAGCCATTCGCACTAGACACACTGCCAAGGTCTGCCGGAAGCTTCAGCGAAAACGTGGGGGACAACAACATCAATATGGGACTGGTCGTTATTCTGGTTATTCTGGTTCGCAGACTCCACAGGCACATTTTGGAGCTGCTGGACAGTGGACCTTCATGCCTGGATCCGAAACTGGTGTCCTGCCACTAGACTCTGTCGCTGCGTCCTCTGGCTCGTCATTTCCTGTTCACAGTACCAACACTCCAGGGAACTCAGGGATAGTCTCTGCTCCTACTGCCTACTGCACAAATCAACCAAGATCTGATCAAGGACAACAGTGGATCCTCGACTCCGGAGCCTCACACCATGTCACAAACGAGCTACAAAATCTGAGTCTTGGCTCTCCGTATATGGGTAGTGATCAACTTCAGATAGGTGATAGTCACAATCTCCAAATATCAAACACGGGTAGTTTTTGTCTCCTTACTTCCACAAAAATATTCAACTTTCAAGACGTACTTCATGTTCCTAATATTAGTCGTAACTTAATTTCTATCAAACATTTGTGTACTCAAAATAACGTCTCGGTGGAACTATTTCCTAATGCTTTTCAGGTGAAGGATTTACAGACGCGGGCAGTACTTCTTTCGGGAACTTGTCACGGTGACTTATACAACCTACATCTTCCATCAACACAACCTTTTGCTTTTCTTTCCAGTATTCCTCGTCATGATATTCTTCATCATATTCTTGGCCATCCTTCCAACAAAATCTTCAAGGTACTCCAGTCACATCAGAAACTCAAGAGCAGTCCACCAAGGTCATCAGCTTGCATTTCGTGTGAATGTGCGAAGAGCCATAAACTACCCTTCTCTAGTCAGCGTCTCTCTAGCTCACGTCCATTGGAGCTGGTTTTCTCGGATGTATGGGGACCAGCCCCTATCACTTCCTTAGATGGCTTTAAGTATTATGTTGTTTTTATTGACCATTTTTCCAAAAATATTTGACTTTATCCTCTACAAAATAAATCTGATGTTCATTCCATTTTTCAACAATTTAAATCTGTTGTCGAAAACTTCTTTGGCTTGAAAATTATGTCCCTATACACTGACAATGGTGGCGAGTTTATTAAGCTTCGATCTTTTCTGTCCCAACATGGCATATCCCACTTCACCACACCACCCCACACCCCTGAACTGAATGGTACCTCTGAACGCAGAAACCTTCACATTATTGAGACTGCTCATTCTCTCCTTCATTTTAGTCATCTTCCCACAACTTTCTGGTCCTTTGCGGTCTGTACTGCATTGTATTTAATCAACCGAATGCCTACTCCTCTTCTTCAAATGCTAACTCCTTACAAGGTTCTTCACAAAACACCACCCACATATCACCATATGCATTCTTTTGGATGCTTATGCTTTCCTTGGCTCCGACCGTATGTTACTCATAAACTTCAACCTCGCTCTATCCCTTGCGTCTTCCTCGGTTACTCACTTTCTCAATTTGCCTACTTTTGTCTTGATCCTAAAACCAACAAAATCTACACATCGAGACATGTCAAATTTGTTGATGATAATTTCTCATACTCCTCCTTGTCCTCCACTGTCTCTCCTTCACCACCTTCATCACTTCCCTTTCCGTCTCCACCTCATCTTATTATTCCAATAAGTCCCGTGACAATGTTGCCACCTACAGGTGTACTACCCCCGTCTGATGATTCTTTACCACTAGATCCACCTGCACCAACATCTTTGCCTCCCAATCATACTGTCCCAAACACTAATCCACCACCTCCACGCATACATCCGATGCGTACTCGAGCTCAAAATAACATTTTCAAACCAAAATTATTCACTGCCACCAAATACCCACTGCCCATTACAGATGAACCCAGGACTATCACCGAAGCTTTACGTTCTCCACATTGGAGGGCTTCAGCGTCTGAAGAGTACAATGCTCTTGTTCGCAATGACACATGGGATCTAGTTCCCGCTTCGAAGGCACGGAACGTGGTTGGATGTATGTGGATTTTTCGCACAAAGCACAAATTTGATGGTTCAGTTGATCGATACAAGTCTAGCTAGTAGCAAAGGGCTACAGTCAATGTCCCGGGGTTGATTTTCATGAAACATTCTCACCGGTAATCAAACATCCCACAATAAAGGTTGTCCTCACTGTGGCGTTATCACAAGGTTGGTCTCTACATAAAATTGATGTCAACAATGCCTTTCTTCAGGGTCATCTCGAAGGAACAGTCTACATGAAACAACCTCTCAGCTTTGTTTATCCTGATCACCCATCTCATGTTTGCAAACTGAAGAAGGCTATCTATGGGTTGAGACAAGCCCCACGAGCATGGTACAATGAACTTCGGGGATTTATAGTTCAGTATGGGTTCAAGACTAGTGCTAGTGATTCATCTTTATTTGTTTATCATCATCAACAGGTCACTATGTACTTTCTTGTCTACGTTGATGACCTCTTCTCGCAGGCAACTCCACAGCTCATCTTCGACAATTTCTGAATGCCATCTCCACTAGATTCTCGTTAAAAAATCTGGGCACACCAAGCTACTTTTTGGGGATTGAAATTATTCAAAATAACAAAGGTCTTTTTTTGTCTCAGCAAAGATACATCCACGATCTCCTTCACAAGTTCTCCATGGCTAATGCAAAACCATATGCTACTCCACTATGCACATCCACTGTTTTGAAGCTAGATGATGGAACTGCTACTGTTGATGGAACACATTACCGTAGCATTTTGGGGGCTCTTCAGTATGTCACCATTACTTGTCCTGATCTCTCTTATGCAGTCAACAAATTATCTCAGTTCATGCATAGACCTTCCAGCACTCACTTCAAACAGCTGAAACGGACTCTACGGTATTTGACACATACTCATGCATATGGTCTTCAGCTATGTGCTTCACAACATCTTTCATTAAGTGCGTATAGTGATGCAGATTGGGGAGGTGATATTGACTCAAAAACGTCCACCTCCGCCTATGTTATTTATCTGGGAACTAATCCCATTTCCTGGTATTCTAAACGTCAGCGAACGGTTGCTCGTTCTTCTATAGAAGCAGAGTATCGAGCGGTTGCAAACACTGCTGCAGAAATTATGTGGCTTCGCAATCTACTTGCTGAGCTACATGTTAGTCTCCCAGACATACCAACCATTTACTGTGACAATTTAGGAGCCACCTATGTTTCTTCAAACCCAGTGTATCACTCACGGATGAAACATCTAGCCCTTGACTATCATTGTGTTCGGGAACAAGTTCAGCAAGCTCAGCTTCGAGTTTCTCACATCTCTACTCATGATCAGGTTGCGGATGCACTCACCAAACCTCTCTCTCGGTTCAAGTTTGAGGATTTTAGACATAAGATGAAGGTCTCTCAGAGACACCTCATCTTACGGGGGCATGATAAGGATACTGACTAGAATATGTTTGAATGGTTCAAATATTATCCTAAGACTTAAGGGGGTGCTTGTTTAGAGGGTTTGGGAAAAAAGATATGGGAATGCAATGAAAAGTGTTGCTTGGTACAAACCTATGATTGAAGAGTCATAGGTTTCATTCCCCGGTACAGGGCAATGCTCCATTCCCCTGGTGATCCAGAGGAATGGGAGTCATTGCCCATGCTTTATACATCTTTATTGCTTGTATACGTGAATTTTTGTGTTTTTGTAATATTTTCATAAAATTTATATTTTAAATATTTATCTTTAAAAAATTTAAGTTTATA
>JAOQMR010104914.1:0-12295 GCA_027563865.1 Erythroxylum pelleterianum
CAAATAACTTAAGAAATACTAAATAGTAAGAAATCCTATATTAACTAGGAAAACTAAACTAAATGCTCCTGCATCAAAAAGTCCCCTGATTGACTAGCATTTACTTCACAAAAGGTTGTGTTGGTGCCAAACTCGTATAATTTAAAGCTACACCCAGTTAAAATTAAACTTGTGATGAAGACAAAGTCAAGAAGCGCCATGTTTATTGAGCCTGATAAATCATAAGAAATATCAATAAAATGTTGAGTAGTTATTCAATTAAAAAATATAGAAAGATTTTTTCGCAAACAACAGTTCAAGATTCAAAACTCAATAACAGGGGCTCCACCTGAGTGGAATGATAAAGTGTGTTGAAGTTCCAATTCCAGAATCCATATGCAGCACTTTGCCGCAAGCTTATATCAGCTAATTTCTCCAGCCACAACTTGTACCTATAAGGCAAAGAGATATACCCATCCTACTGTCAGAACATATATATTACCGCAGATAGGTATTCTGCTGGAATTTGTTTCACTTAAATTTCAAAATCTTATTACCAAAATAAGAATACCTGTAGAACTTCATAATAGCACAACATTCTAGGGATATTTTTACCTTCCAACTTCTAATTTTTCTGTTCCATATATTCTGACTGTTCTCATCAAAGACAATGTCTCTTGTGCCACCTGCATTTAGATGATACAAAATTCAGTCAAAGCCAGAGTCAGATACCTTCATCTTTAACTTCCGTAAAGGCTTCTTATCTTACTTGATTAGCAGAAGCAGTAAACTCTTGTATCAACTTTGCCGCCTTCTTCTGGTACCTAACCAGAAACAGTAGTTGCAGTGGTGATTAGCAGTGTTTGGATACAATTCAAAACAATAGTTGAAGTAACAACCAGCACTGTCTGGATACAGTTCCAGAAAACAAGACTTAATACAAACTTTAAATTTGTGAAAATGCATTTAAAATGTGCATGTTGAATATAATGTCCTTTAGAATCGTTCCACCTGATGGTTTTCCTTAAAATACAAACCACGTTCTACTAGAGATACAATTACTATTCAAACTTCTTCCATTTCTCAGATAGAACTTGTGTAAATTATATTAGGCCACCATGGGAACAAATGCCTTGTGGACAATTTTGTCCCAGTGAGATCATTTCTTGTCTTCTAAAGATGATGACAAAATACTTTATTAACCATCCAAAAACCACATATTAGGTTTATATCCCTAGTTTATGAAAGGGCGATAAATACATTAAAAGTATTCTGAAATTTTAAAACTCTTACACGCCATAGATCAGCATCACGGCAGCTAAGGCTGAACATATCACCAAAGTACATAGACCAAGTGGCAATGATAAAATGAGCAAGTAAATCAAAGCACCTGTACCCTAAAAAAAACCATCAGAGGACAAGATAAATTAGTGGTTATAGAAGAGAAGAAACAGTTACTAGTAACTGGAAGGTTGCCAGTACCAACCTGTAAAACATTCCGAAGAATCAAATTAAGATCATTCCCGATAACCCGTGACACTTGTTGACAATCTGAACCAAGCCTACTAGTCAAATCACCAACCGTTTCAGTGTCAAAAAATGATATATCCTGCATAAATGTGCCACCACATTAAGTTCAAACAAAAGTATTTCTTAAACTAAAAAGCATATGTTACACCGGACTTCATGCAAGTAGCAGCTTAACGATCAGAACATGTTGTACCTGAAAAAGAAGAGCAGAATATAGTGTTTCTCTCATTCGTTTCACCTACACAGTTATCAGAACTCAGTCAGCATAAGAGCCATGCTCCGCCAACGAAAGAAGTTAACCATGAGAGAGCCACTCACAAGAATCATGTTAGCGATGCCAAAACAGCAACCTCGTAGTCCACTGAAGTTCAGAAAAAACACAGTATAGTGTCAACTGTTCTGTCGCAAGGTTCACAAAAGGCTCAAATTCCTTATAAAAAGTGTAAAAAGATTTCATTTTGAAGATCAATATCCAAAAAAAAAAAAATCAGCAGACCATTATATGAAGTTGCTAGCTTTTAGCTAGATGACTTGTCAATCAGTAGAAACTGACAATTTTCATCTAATTTCTTAGAAAATAGTGTTCTAATTTCTTGCATCAGAGAATAGAGAATTTGAGAATCTAATTTCTTGGAAAATAGAGTTCTAATTTCTTGCACTATGCCCACTCAGAACTACAAAAAGAGCAAAAAGCAGTATGTTTGTAGACTGCAGGTTACAGAAAAAAAGAGACTTCCGATCATACAAGACTTTGACCTGCATATTCCCGACGTAACACATAGCAAAACCAATAGACGCACGTTTCGGTGGAACACTGCAATTTCAGAGCTTTTAGCTGAAAAGATTGATGCTGTCAAGTAATGTGGTATTGATATCTCTGAAAGCTGAGACAATCACACCATAAACCACCAGTTAGTCAATGAAGTTATTTCCGAAAGCGAATTTAAATCGCTTCGCCTATTCAGAAATTGAAAAAAAAAAATTCCAACATACAGCAGCGAGAATCAGAGCAGAGAATGCAGCGAAAATGACCCAACTATCTTGCGCCACCAACCGCCACATACGGCTGAGCGCGCTCCATATGGTCACCGGTTTGGCCAAGAACTTAACCTCCAACTCATCAGATAAGCTCCACCAGCTTCCACCAGGCAAAATCGACGGCAGAAATTCAATAAACTTGCGAATCCTCCCATGCAACTCTACATTACCGCCATCTCTCTCTTCTTCGTCGAACTCCTCCACATCTACACCATCCTTCTCCACAGAGTATCCGTTCATATAAGCAGAAGAATTCAACGGGTAGTAGAAACG
Source organism: Erythroxylum pelleterianum (assembly GCA_027563865.1). NCBI lineage: Eukaryota > Viridiplantae > Streptophyta > Magnoliopsida > Malpighiales > Erythroxylaceae > Erythroxylum > Erythroxylum pelleterianum. Next base: position 2,821 of record JAOQMR010104914.1, read on the forward strand.
AGAACGATTAGCTTTCGTACGAGGATAGAACCGCAGCCGGTTATCGGACAGGAAGCGAACGGTTGCCGAGTTCAACTTGTCGGCCACCGATGGTCGTCGGCGCTGATGCGGCCGAGAGAGAAAGCGAGGTAGCGAGTTGCACAGCAGGAGAGCCATGGAAAAGAAGCGAAAGAAGCTTGTAGAAACCACCGTCAAAGGCGTCCCGGCGGCGGAGGGAAAATGAAAGGGACTTGAAGGAGAGCGCCACCGCCGTATGAAATTTCGTCACTTTGCTCTCCAAAAACGGCTTCAAATTACACTGGGACCCCGAAAGGACTGACGTTCGTTTTGGGAACATCTCCTGACCGTTGGATGCTCTTGACAGAGAAGGTAGTGACGTGTTTGACGAAGGAACATAAAATCGGATCGCCGATACCGTGGGCTGACTCGCAAGCCGACGCTGTTCAATACACGGCTCTAGTTCCATGTAGCGCCAGATTCATAACTTTTTTCACGAAATTGCCACCGTCACTTTTTGCCATTTCCCGGTTAACATAGGGACATATAGGTCTTTATGTAGTTAAATATCTATCAACATTATAGATCAAGTGCACCGTCTGCGAAGCAATTAATTCTCTCTTACTTCGTCTACTTCAATTTTGAGTTTGCCATGGCTGTGATGCTAGGGAACTTAGCTCTATTTTTGGACGGAGCCTCGCCACGAGCCGTCTTGCTGGAAAGGAAGGTTAGGCCGGTGGCGCTGGACTTGGTTTTGAATTTGTACAAGAGAGAGGCTAGCGCATATGGCTCTTTGGGAGTTAAAGGAATGGAAGGGGACAGTGAATGGAGGAACCAGAGAACTGTAGCGAGAGGGAAAGCGAATTCGAAAATGAACGGAGTGGATTTTGACAGCGATGAGGAGAACGGAGACGGTGAGGAGGAGGGGGAGGAGTTGGATTGGGAGAAGGAGATGAGGAGGAGGTTGAAGGAGATTGAGGAGATGAGAGAGTTGGAGAGGAAGGCTGAGGAGTTGCAGAATAGAGTGGAGGAAGAGAGTGAAGGTGAGGAGAGGGAAGAGAGTGAAGAAGAGAAGAGAATGAGAGTGAGAAAAGAGCTTGAAAAGGTTTTCTTTTTTTTATCTCCAAGTTATGAACTTTTGGTGAATTGAACGTTTTCCAGGGATTAGATTGTATTCAAGAGTAAATTTTGGGAGCTTATTTGATCAATTTACCATTTCTTTTGTTGGTTTACGTCGGAGCAGGTAGCACAGGAGCAGGCAGAGAGGAGAGCAACAGCTGAATTGATGTTTGAATTGGGACAAAAGGCTTATGGAAAGGGCATGTATGGAAAGGCAATCGAGTTTCTTGAAGGTGCCCTCACCATCATTCCCAGGCCTACATTGTTTGGCGGTGAGGTTGGTGTTTCTGAATTATGAATGAAGATATTGGATCGGTTTGTTATGTGGATTGGACATGTTTTCATTGCCAAGTAACGGAAAAGCTATATATTTTCTTTTTATGGTTTTCTGATTCAGATTCAAATATGGCTGGCTATGGCGTACGAGGCTAAAAACCGCCATGCAGACTGCATAGCTCTCTACCAGCAGCTGGAAAGGAAGCACCCTAGTGTCAGCATCCGACGGCAAGCTGCTGAGCTCCGCTATATCTTGCAAGCACCTAAACTGAAGATAAGCCAGGAGGAGATGGTTACCATTCCATTGATTGGTTCAAGTTATGACAGGTAAAATTTGGTGATTATACTCTAGAAATCTATGCCTTGTACCTTGATGGGCCTTGATACCTGTTGAGTATTAACTTGTTTGCTCCGGCAAATCTTTTCAAGTTGGAAATACATCCCGTTTATCCCAATTTGCAGCAATTATCATGATTCCATTATTAAATAATGCTGCTGTTGTTGAGAATAATACTGATGTATGATCCAAATGATAGATTTTTATGTTAGCTAGCATAGATAGAACCACGAGCTTTTTTATGTTAGCTAGCATAGATAGAACTACGAGCAACATTTACCTAATTTTCTTGTTTCACTGCCATGATCTGTACTTGTGCAACTCGTTATTAAACGTGATCCTGGCAAATGCATGTAGTTACATGATGCTCCTAAGCATAGATAGTTACATGATGCTCCTAAGCATGCCTGAACATTTTCTGGAGAAATGGTTATCTGCAATACAATGAATACCAAGGGCTTGTTCTGTTTGGTCTCAAATTCTCAATATCGAGTCTTGAATTTTTGCATTTGTATATCAGATTTATCCTGCCCTTTTTTTGAGTTAGTATCTAATCTTGCCTTTTGCAATTAGTTTTTTTCTTTTTGGTATTACATACTCACCATGACATTTCTTGTTTTTATCAAACATTTTCCATGTTAATTTGGCGATGTTGTGTGATATATAATATCTCCCAAGCTTGTAATTCATATGAGAGAGTTCTACTATACTCAGTGGACCAAGACTTTTATTGTTAGGTCATTGGGTGTGATGTGTTGTAGAAGTTGCAACCATATCACATTATTGACGTCAGAAAATTGATGATAGGTCCAGAAATTGTGTGATTTTGATTTCTGATGTGAGCAGTTTGAATATTTTTGATAATATTAAGTTAGAGTTCTTTAGATGAAATTCCCAGATCCTTGCATTATTTCTCAGATAACTACTTGAAGTAGTTATATTCTCTTAAAATTGGTTAGCCTTTGAAGTGTGTATTTTCATGGTGGCGTTAGATATTTGGACACTGTAAATATATTGACAACTCAGATCATTTTAGGCTTTAGCAAAAACTTGACAAGTGATGACTTTGTGGTTATTTCAGCTATGCAGCATCATGGACTGATAAGTACAAGGACAAGGATCAAATGAAAAGTGGTTCTACAACAAACCAGCTTCCGTCCTCAAGAGACTACTTAGCAGACTTCTTGGTGTGGCGTCCACCAGTTGGATTGGAGAAGAGCCAAACCTTTTGGATAGCTTTGACATTATGGTTCGGTTTGGTTGGTGCAGCTCTCCTTCTACAAAGATGAAATATCTACAAAGAAGTATAGTCTAATTGGTTGCTACGAGTTCATTTGGCTATTCATACATGTTCATGTGTAACTTTAACATTATCGCTCGTGTAAAGTAGAAAAAAATACGTTGATTTTAGTACTAGAGCTCCTTCCCGTTCATTTTCTCCTCCGTGTCCTGAAGTTAGTAGCTACTAACAAAAGGAAAGCAGTGTTCCCAAGTCCCCTTCACACACAAACTGTGGAATGATGGCACAGGGGTAATTAAACGTGCAAGGACATAGCTTTGGCTGCTCGTATGTTTCACAAATCAATTGGCATACCAAACCAATATGTCAGTTTGGTACCATTTGCGAGCCGAATGGCAGATGTAAATAGGGTGAAAATTTTGTTAGTAGCTACTGACTTTTCCATTTTAATTCTAAAGCTTTGAAGCCAGAAATGCAGACTCAATTTCAGTGTAACATTTTCTTTTACTTGCCAGAAAAATAAAAAATGGGCCCAAAAGATGGATCCATAGGAACCAAGCGCCACTCGAAACCTTCTGATACATCTTCGGCTAGCTAGATTCCGCAACTATCCTTAAAACCTGTAAAACAATCCCAAAACCCTAGAGGACAAAACCGTCTAAACTCATTTCTCCCTCTAAATAAAACCCACCAAACCATAATTCCAGCTTCAGCCGCCGCTCTCCGGAACCATCTCCTGCCAAAATGACGACCCGATTCAAGAAGAACCGCAAGAAGAGGGGCCATGTGAGCGCGGGCCACGGCCGAATCGGAAAGCACCGAAAGCACCCGGGAGGCCGCGGAAACGCCGGAGGCATGCACCACCACCGAATCCTCTTCGACAAGTACCATCCTGGGTATTTCGGGAAAGTGGGTATGCGATACTTCCACAAGCTTCGCAACAAGTTCTACTGCCCAATCGTCAACATTGATAAGCTATGGTCCATGATTCCTCAGGACGTGAAGGACAAAGCCACCAAGGACAACGTTCCTTTGGTTGACGTAACTCAATTTGGATACTTTAAGGTTCTTGGTAAGGGGGTTTTGCCTCAGAATCAGCCCATTGTTGTGAAAGCTAAGCTTCTGTCTAAGAATGCTGAGAAGAAGATTAAGGAGGCTGGTGGCGCCGTTGTGCTTACTGCCTAGGTTAACAATAAACAATTTTGTTGTGTTTTCTGGATTAGATGTTGGGATGTTTTTGATTTGTTTACGACTTACTTTAATCTTCACTGTGATATTGTGGGTTCTAGTTGGAGATTTTTGGTTCAATACTATGCAATGCAGGCTTATGTTTGGATCTGAAATTCTGAATTGATGGGTTATGATGTTTTGTTGAGTTTTATTTTGATTTCCTTTTTGCTTTGGGTTTTTATTAATGGTCAGAAAATATGTTAATGTAAATGTCTTTCTTTTGTGTGGAAGGAGCCTTCAATGGCTGCTCTTGACAAGGAACTCTTGTGTTCTGGTAGGGGACATGCGATATCTTCTTTATCCCAAGTTCTTTGTTTTAAGATGAGTAATAGTTTTGCAAAGATGTCTTGGGATAAGAGATACGTTTTTTTTAATTTTACGGTAAAACACTTTTTTTTTAAAAAAAAGTTGTGTGGCTGGCTTCGCAAAAGTCCATCTAAACAAGTAGGTACTTCGCCTGGCATTGGGAGGAAGTACATCCTGGTTATTTGCCTGGATATAAAAATTAGTTGGAAATTGAAAATACATATTATGCTAACTGAAAAAATGGGTTCTTCGGGCGAAATCATAAAGAAAAGGGTACAACATTCAATTGGCTATACAGTCATAATTTAGTTATGAAGTCATTCAAACTTCCACACTCTAATGAACTTGCTATTATGCGTTGTGATGACTTTCTTCATTCCAACAGCCAAGCTCGTGATGGGAGGTCTATACCTGCGATGAATTTTGTCAATGTCCTCATATTTGGACAGCTTTCTGCCACTCACTCTTTCTATCGTCACTCCGCCTCTATCTACACGTGAGGTGTTGTAATCCAAAACATAGCTTGAAAGAACTTCGCCAGTGTTCTGGTCCTGGACACGTAAGATACCATCTAATCCACCAACTAATAATGTAGACACGTCATGATGAAGATGTTGCATAGCATACACCACATTTGGACTAACTCGTCTTTCCCATAGTCGACGCATTGTCCTTCAAGGCAGTAACGCTAAACAATAAATTACTTCAAGATGGAAGTTAAATACTTTTGACTCTGACAAATAACTTGGAAGAAGAAAGTGACCGTAACAGCAAAATTCATCTCTTAATTAGTTCCTCATCTATATGTTTACTTAAACTTCACGGATTTCAAAGCATCCCAAAAGCAAATGTGCTAGGAGTAGCACGCAAAGAAGGGTAAGGAATGTAGAGATCCCAGACAACCACCGTGTACAAAAGATTAATAAAACAGGTATCATAGGACGACTTGACTTAGCTAATCAGATTCAACTTTTGATTCATGGTTTTATTGCCTGCTAATTAGTTACGGATAATTAGAAATCAAAATGTATAGTACTTTAGATACCTAAGGTCCCAACAAGAAGTACATCCAGCAGTTGTCCCCGCAAATACTAGACGAGAAGATGGATTGAAGCACAAAGCCTTTATACCTGTAAAAAGAAGCAACTCCAAATTATACATAATCACTAGCAATGCTTGTTCCCCTGATTATGTCACAAAGGTGGAATAGACATTCCCTTTGGTTTCCGTACATATTTATCTCAAACAAGGGGTAACCAAACAGTTACAAAAGATGAAATATTGAGGAGATACAGATAAACGGTGCCTAGTAATTTACTGAATGAGAAGAAAGGACATTTATGAAGCTCAAACCTAAGAAGTGATAGGTATGCAGCTATAATCAGAAATTATAGGGATGAACCTTTGTAATCAGTGGCTCTTAGTGTGGCTACCCGGTGATCAGACGAAAGACTTGATACTGTTATCCTCCCTAGAGAAGAACCACAAAGAACCAACTGATCCTCGCTAAAACAAATGCGAGTAACTGCCTCAGAATGCATCCTGTAATAGGAAACAAAATTATGAATATTCAAATCACCATCCAAGGACATCACACAAATCCAATAAATCTTTCTTGAAATATTGACACCGAAATGTTAACATGGTCTGAGTTTCAGTTTTACGCAAATCAATTTTTCTTAACTGTATTCAACAAATCTTACCTAATGATTTGCGAGCATCTTTTACTGTACATGTCAAATACACGAGCTGTCCCGTCCTCACATCCAACCACAGCATCTGGATCAAAGTAACTTGAGGAGAGAATGAATTAGTTGAAAGAAATAAACAAATGAAAAGAAAGTAAAAAAGAAAAATAAACCATTGGAGCACAGAGGATGAGTTGGATTATTATTAGGCAAAACTAAAATTTGATAGAGAGAGATTGTAGAGCTGCATCTTAAAGCCTCCAATCTTTTAACATAATTGAAGTTAATGTACAGCGATATTAAAGGACATGATCAAATATAAGCTAATTTACCGCATGCATAGACCCTTGTTGAATGTGCTTTCCCGTTCAGGAAATAGATTTCTCCGTCCATTGCGCCTCCAAATACATATCTGAGTGCCAACCAAACCCACGATCTACAAGCAGATATTGAATAAGGTAGGACATATTAAATCCACTCGATAAAAGCCCAAAGTATATGCCATCTCTCATCATAAAAGTAATGATTCTTGTCCAGTTATGTTACCTAACTTGAGCAGTAGCAGTGAAAGATCTAATTTGTGTAAGCCTTACTATAGGAAGTGAAAATAAGAAATAAATGTTAATGTGTTGTTTGACAGAGGCATTTTTCTTAAGCTATACCCATTAAGGAAACAGTAACATCTTCAATTGATTCACGCACTATAAAATTCGTTGCAATTTTTCACCGATGCATTATAATTAAACACAGCAGATATGCAGATGATAAAGCATACCTTGCTCTCATCAAAATCGAAGTCAAAAAGAGATGCTCCATTTGGAATAGCATATTCTCCTACGCAATTGTAGCTGTCTAGGGACCAGAGACGCATAACCTGGAATCATTTCATTCAAAATTTAAGTGACCTAGCGGGAAGCAGATAAGATAATACCAACAATTATCAAAACAAAGTAGAGTTATCATTTGGGTATTAACTCAGAGTAGACTGTCTAAAGAACGGATCGTACCTTGTCACCAACTCCACTGAGAATCAACCCCATCTTTACCCGGCACTGCTCAGCCCTAAGATAAAACCCCACATTTTTTAAAATCTTGCTTTAACAAGATATCAAAACAAACAAAAAGAAAAAAGGCTATTTACCTATAGGAATGACCTTTCCACTGGTCCACGAAAACAGGGCCCTTGAGAAGAGAAGACCTGTGGTGCTCCATTGCCAGTTCCTCCAAGCACGTGTTCAGTGACTCCTCGGACCAATCAATCCTGCTGGTTCTATTGTGCGAGCAGAGCTCTTGCAGTAACTTTGACCGCAAAATAAACGCATTCCTTCAACACAAGTCATGGATAACCATTAAAGCAAGCAAATTGTTTCTAGAGAAAATAAATTGGCCTTTTTGTGGGTTCATTTAATTGAAGGAAACAGTACCATGATTTGCAAACGACGGAACAGCGAACGACATCGAAGAGTCCGAGATAAGAAAAGATTATGCAAATAATATCGTCATCCAGAGACTGGATGCTCGTCGGAGCTCTCCCCCGGCTCTTCTTCGACGGCGACGGAACAGAAATAGGCTCCATCAGATCGACTGTTTTCCGACTGAAGTGGCGACTAGAGAAGGAATGAGAAACTGATAAGAGACGGAGAGGAGTCGAGCGGTCGAAGAACAAAATAACATCAATTGTGAAGTACCTCTTGCTAAACCGACCGCACGTTTGTTTATCCCCAACCCATTCGACCAATGTCACCGGTCCTGGCATGGACCGTATGGCAATTGTAATTTTTTAAATAATTATAATTTCTATATGAAATATATCTCTAAAAATTATAACAATATATATTTTTAAAAATAATTATCTCTTTTTTAATAATATTACTTTCATATATTTTATAGATAAGAAAAAGATGGTTCATTTATTATACAGATATAAATCTAAAAATAGCATAAAATTTAAAATTTTACAATTTATATCATATAATAAAGAATAATTACATCAAAAACACCATAAATTAAACAGATATAATTCTCAAAATAATGTAAAGCATTTAAAATTTTATAATTTATATCATATAATAAAAAGTAAGTATATCAACAACACTATTATGAATATGACTCCATCGAAAAAATAAAAAATAAAAGTAAAACTTAAAATAAAAACACTTAGATTTAAAAGTTTTATATTTATATTGCATATATAATTTAGCATAAATATCAAATATAAGTGAAATTAAAATAAAAAATAAAAACTTATAACTTCATTCAATAAAATACTCGCTTAAATCATATCGACTCTAATTTTTATATGTAACAAAATTAATTTCACTGAAAGGAGTCTTATTATCACTATTATTCAAAATCATTGCACTAAATGATATGTCAATATTTTTTATTTAAAATTATCTTTCATATCACTCTTATCTATAAAACTTTGCTCCTTAAGAACTCAATCCGCTAAATGATTGATATGGTCAAGGCAAATTGGATCTGTAGAACTACTTGTTTTATAAAGGGTTCTAGTAAACAAATGAAATTATATTCCAAGCTTCTACTCATGATCAATCAACATTCGTTATCTTCAAAAACTGAGCAATCTAATGGTAGACTCGGAAAATGTGTTTAACTAAAATATATCTACAGGTACACTCAACACCATTCATAATCATGACAATCCACAACTTTGCATATCATTTCATTTCTCCACCACTAATGTTCACATGCAAAATCATGAATCAAAGGACTTTTCAAGGTTGTAATGTGGGCAAAGGTAAGGTGAGGTATGTTAAGTAGTATAAAAGCCATCAAAGCTAGTGAAACAAAAGCAACACTCGTCAAAAACTAGGTACCGTCAGCTATGACAAATGCAACATTTCTATTTCACAACCCCATTTAGCTCTCACAAACAAACCACATGAAGCATATCCAATCCGAAGGAATCGCTCATACAATTTATCCCAATGGAATCTCAAGAGTGAACCTTCCAAGGCAATCTCTACCTCATATCCAACATACTCAAATAACAAATCTATTACAACTTTAGGAAGATGCATAAATCATAAAAAACTTTTCAACACATATGCAATTCTTCCTTCATAAATTTATTTTAAACAATTTTTTTCATTTTCTTTTCTTTTCTTTTCTTTTATTTTTTTCATTTTCTTTTCTTTTTTTCTTCTTTTTTTCTTTCCTTTTCCTTTTCCTTTTTTCTTCTCTTATAAAATTGAAATAAACTACATCAAAATGGGAATTTCAATGATAAGACATAAAATAACATCCCAAGATTATAAC
>JAOQMR010104982.1:0-12289 GCA_027563865.1 Erythroxylum pelleterianum
AGGCAACAAGCTTACAAGATTATGAAATACATGTTATGTGGGTTTGGTTTGGTCCATTCTGTTGTCAAGTGCACTTTGACTAAAGGCTTCTCCCGCCTGCCCGCTAGTGGCATGGAGCTCCTTCATGGACTCCCATAAGTTCACGGCTACGCAAGACCATTAAATGGGATTGTGATAGTACGTTCTGTTCACAGCTACACAGGACCCTTAGGAGAAATGTGTAGTACGTTCTGTTTATGGACCTTCCAGACCATTCTGATGTGTTTGTGTGCTCATGTTATGTTTGATCAAGTTTGATGCATTTATGTTTTGTAACTTATGGATTTTTGGCTGAAAGCCTAAGAAACATGTGTTTTATGAACTGAAAGAAAATTTTCTAAGACAAAAAAATGGTTTTCAGGGGTTTTGCTTATCTTTTTATTATAAATTGTTTCCCACAAGCTTTCAAGCTCATCCCCCTCTCTGTCCCATCCTCAGGTTATAGCGAATAGAAGATCAAGTGTTAAAGAGTTGAAAGGGATTGCTACTTTTCATTTTCTATTTTGTATTTTCATATAAGCCAATGGTGTGGCTTTCGTTATGTAAGCAAAGTATTTCAAACTCTGTTGCTTTAAGAGATGAAACGATAGATTTAAGTAGTTCAGTTATGTAAGTATGTTTACATTGATTCAGAGCCCTCAAGTATGATGGTATTTTGTTAAGAGCAAGAAAATGAATAAATGATAGTTATTTTTTCTGAGGAGTTGGATTTCGAAAACGGGATTCAACAGTATAGGCCTCAAGCCCATAGACTTTTTCTGCATAAGAATAAAATATTATATGTGAACTAGAATTTACAAAAATTTCAGCAGAGTTTCCTCTATTTTTAGGCTATTTATGCCCTGTTGAATAAATAAAATAACTCAACACAACCATATATGGCAGCAAACATTTATAATATTATTATTATCCATAATACACACATTTTCATTCCAACATTCACAGTTCAATTTAAATCGAAATACAGCAAAGTAAAATAATTAGAATATAAGTGTAAAGTTTAGATACTTACAGGTCTCTCTGTATGCTCGTGGTGGGTGATTGATCCTCCCGTATGTATAGGAATACTCTCTCCCCCGAGTCCTCTATGTCAGTTGGTTGAGATACGATCTGAGATGGACATTGCCTTAGTTGATGTCCAATATTGCTACCAACGGCTCCATATTTGCTTAGAAATATAAGGCGGTCGTATACTAGCCTTGTGTATCGCACCAATAAAGTCGCGATAACGTGTATAAGCTCGCCTCTCCCATACTTTATGTATGACCGTGTTGAAATTAAAATCCTAGAAAAAATTCTTTCTGAAATAAATAGAAAAAAATTCGATAACTTATAATGTAATAATATTTATCTAATTAATCTATACAAATCAATTAATAGAAAATAATTTTTGTATTGTACCTTAAACTCCTGAAAGTAAAATGCCTTTGTGGCCTGAGAGATATTCTTCCATACATAACCCTCAGGATCAATCCTCTCCTTAAATTTAGGTGTCATATTTTTGAAACATGGTCCAGACAGAATCAACCTAATATAAGAACAAATAATATTATACCATTTGCAAAAATGTAAACCTATAACTTAATTATAAACATATATTGTTTCATGTAATTTCACTTACAGATTATTGACAATTGTTATGTACATTCTTCCATCAGGCCCCTCAGCTCCAAGCTAGCGGCTGCCTCGTTTATCTGATGTAAGGGTAGTGGATGATGTAGGAGTGGTCGATGGTGTAGCATGAGGAGCAGCAGGTGCTGCGTCATCTGCAATTGTAGGCCCTAGAGGGGGAGGACTGTGATGGTCCCGCTTCACAGTAAGTACCTTCGAACATGTTTCTGAACCTGGGCCTCATTACATCACGTTGTCTCTTTAGTAGCATATTTCTACCTGAAATTCATTGTTTATTGAATTTGCTAGAAACTAGTCGTATAATAATTTAAATTCAATATTTTACGCAATAAATGCAAAAGGAAAAAAGCCGATTTGTTAAATATCATATTCAAGTACAAACTTTCAAATAGAAGGTTAACAATTGTTATAGTCATAGAACTATAACAACCTACACCAACAAAATGTACGCAGCTTCACACCTAACTAGTAGGCAGGTTATTTGACAAATTCTTACAAATACAACAATAAATCAACTTTAAAGCTGAGTCCAGTGTCTTGCATCCATAAATGACAATGATATAATTATTTTCTTGGATTCCAAGTGACATGAGAGTCAGTAAAGTAAATGAGTCCCCGATGTTCGAATTCCCAAGAAGGATCCTAATATGTTCAAATGCACCAATTGAAACAGTATTCCCTCACTGTAGGGTTTTAAACACCTTCTTGCAATTTGTAGAGGATACAATGAATGAGTCGCCAGATTTAGTATGGAAGACAAACTCTCCAGATGAACTGCCAGTACAAAACTGTTTACCTAAAACACATTCAATATAGAACTTGGATATTGTCAGATTAAAAATTTGTTAAACAAACCAAAACTAGAGCGACATGCATACGTGAATGTTCAGACGAGCTCTGTGGAATTGATGAATTTTCCAGAACAACGAATTTCCCTAATCCTTTATAGACCATTGTGACATCACTCCCACCTCCATCGACATACATGTCATCTTCGAGATTCAAGGAAGCTTAAAACAAAATGTAGTATATACCATCAAATGTAAATATATATAATAGCTTCATAAAAGGAAATGAGATGTACATAATAAGGAAAGTGACATTGTTCAGATGATATTAAACACCTTGAAGGAGAATATTGGCCATGGAAGGCAAACGATCATTAATGTATGAAGTGGAGATTTTTCCTGCATTGTTGATTCCTTCGGTAGGGACAAATTTGCCTCATTCCTCTCAACAGAATGAATTGCTACTATCTGGAACTAGTCACCATGTCGACATTCCTTGATTAAAATTTTGAATTCAATATTTGACACAATATACTGAAAAGGAAATAATTGATTTATTGAATAAAATATTCAATTACAAACACAAATTAATCGATACCATAACTTAATTGTAAATTACAATCATCTTATTTTTCTGAAGAATAAGAATCAAACTCCGGCTCCTAGTCAGATCTCTGATCCTCATCATCCTCTCTAGATGAAATTTTAACTATTTGTTAGATGGATCTTTCAAAGGTTCATTATCGTCATATGTGATAGATGCATTTATAAATGAAACATCTTCCTGAAAGGCTTCACTTTCAATTCTCTATTTTCCTTTTCCATGTGATTCAAAAATACCTTTAAGTTTAACTTTGCAAACCGCCAACCAATCTGACTTATCTCATTGTAAGCTGGGAAAAAGGACATAACACACCTATTTCGCTTGCATTATCAATACAAAAGGTTCAAATTATCTCAATCTTCTTTGGTTGTTGGTTTCAACTAGATTATATCAGATATGCACTTTTGTTTCAACATTTGGAGTCGAGTCAAACCAATCACACTTTGCTTTATTTTCAATGCAGGGTACTTAATTTCAAATATCTCAATAATTTTACCATAGTGAACCAATCAATTCTCTCTGTATGCAAACTCCACTATTTATTGTTGTCATGTTAAGACCATAATATTCTGTATGATATTTATATCCATTAACGAAATACACCGAATACGATTTAACAATTCCCAGAGGTCCCTTTACAAGATCGCATATGAACTTATTCTCTATTGAATTTTCTAAGGCCTACATAAAAGAAATTATCATATCAAAGAGTATAATGTCATTTGAACACTTAAATCTTATAATTCAGTCATTTGAATATTTGTAAGTGAAAACTTACATATATCTCGAACCATCGAGGAAAGTGTTTTCCAACTTCTTTATTTATATCATCCTGTGTTTTGTCTGGCATTAGCTCGCGTAACAATTCCTTGTATAATCTAAAAACATTACTATGTATTTCAGTTATGAACAATATAAAATATGAAAACTGAAATAATCATTTTCAACTTACTGCACGAAAGGTTGAACTTTATGGCAGTTCAATAAAATGTAACCATGGACAACCTCAATTTCTCCCTCTGTTAATATTCTTCTTGTTAAAAGTCCATATGTTCGTCCGAGATATGTGAAAATGGATAGGTTACCATCAGCATCACTCATTCCTCCCCCATCGTCATTACAAGGAACTTTTCTTTCTCTTGTGTGAAAATACGGCTCAAAATAATGTGAAAAAAATATACTATCTTCCTCAATTAAATAAGCATTACATATCGAACCTTCAACTCTAGCCTTATTTTTTACATTTTTCTTCAAGTGATGCAAATACCTATATTAGAGAATATGGTTATTACAATTTAGTAGTTAAAACATGTTATTACTTCAATTACAATAATTTTTGTTAGATTACCTCTCAAATGGATACATCCATCGATATTGAACTGGACCGACTAGTTTTGTCTCATGTGCTAAATGCACAGGTAGATGCTCCATATAGTCAAAGAAGCTTGGAGAAAAAATCCCTTCTAACTTGTACAAAATTACTGGAATTTCTCTTTCTAGTTTTTCCATTTCAACCAACTTGATTTTAGATGATGTTAAACTTTTGAAAAACAAACTTAATTTTGTTATTACTTCCTAAACCTTATTCGGTAGTAACTCCTAAAATGCAATTGAAATTTACCTTTGCATAAACACATGACAATCACGACTTTTCATCCTAAACAATTTGTACTTCCTCATGTCCACACACCTTGCTAAGTTTGAAACATAACCATAGGGAAACTTTAGACTTTTCAACAATTCACACAAAATCTCCTTTTGTTTTTGGTCCAAAGTGTAACACGATTTCGGATATTTACCGATGCGAAGATCTTTATGTAACTCATTCATTCTACAAAAAAAGTTGCAAATCAGCTCATAATTTTACATTGGCTTTTGTCCTCCCTTCAATGTTCATTATGGTATTGAACAAATTGTCAAAAATATTTTTTTCAATATGCATTCTAGGGTCTAATTATAAAGTAGATAAAATATTGGGCACCATATTTTAGTTATTAAGGTAATCACATAACTATATGATAGATTCAATAAATGAGGAAGCTATATGAAGAAAATTGAATTTTAGGAATGAGATTTTGAAATTTTGAAAAAAAAACTAAAATTTAAGAAAGAAAGAATAACTCTTTAATTTTTAGAAGGTACTGATTCCAAGTTAATAAACATACATCTCATATATTATACATTTTGATCTATAATTGTACTAAATAAAGGTTTTAATGTTTATGGACCTAATTCTGAAATTAATTCTTAAGTATAAGATTGAAGGCCTAAGGATTCGAGGCATCCAAACTTAGGGCTTGATTTTAGTTTGGTAAATTGGATAGAGACCTAGAGTTTTAAAAGACTTGAACCTAGAGTTTCAAATTAATTTTAAATCATATGGATGAGGGCTTAAGGTTTAAGGTATTTAGACCTAATGCAACATCCCATCACTGATGGGAAGGGTAGAATAGTCATTTGGAACAGGTTATGAGTGCTTAAAATTTGTCTTGATATGTTCATGCATACACATATACGTAAATAGTGAAATTTTGCACATGTACATGCATTCATGACATTTCTTAGTATATTTGATCATAAATATGAAAATTGTGATTTTTTGTGTTTGGAAAATTGATTGAAGTGGATCTTTGTGAATTTTGAATTTTTGGGAAATTTTAGAAACTTTTCTGGAATTTTTCGGGGTACTTTTTCGGACTAGAAAAAATGTCAAGTGACAGACTGATTGTTTACCGGTAGTAGAAATAACTGTCCAATGGCACTAGAAATGTAGATAAATGATTTTAAGGATTTATTAATTTGAGCCATTGGAAATTTAGGGAGAAATTAGAGTAGAAATGGAAATTTAGTTGGAAAGAGCTTAAAATTGTAACATGTGGCAAGTGACACTTGTCACTTGCCTAACATGCTCCTCTTTTATTAAAAACCCACCCCTCTCTTTTTGGTCTTTCACGATGATTCTTCTTTTATGAGGTGAAAGGTGGTGTAAAGTGAAAAGTGCTCCTCCCATCTTCGTAGCTTTCTCCCTCTTTGTTCCTTTTGGAATTTTGCTCATCTTTTCTTCCTCCTTTCACCTTGCTTTCCCTTCTTTTGTTCACAAAAACACAAACCTAAGCTTGTCCCCTTAAGAAGATAATGGTTGTGTGTGGTAAGGAAAGTTAGGAGGATTTTGGGATTTTGAAGTTTAGAAGTTTTGGAAGCTTGTTTAGGTAAGAATTTTGTGTTTTATGTCATGAATTACTAATTCAATGCATTATTTGTGATGGTTGTGAACCTAATTGCATGAAAATTGTGTTAGTATAGATGGGTATGAAATTTGCTTGTTTAATTGATGATTGATGTGGTAGGATGTGATGAATGAAAATTGAGGTGGCTTGAAGTGAAATTTGTGATTAAAGATGAGTGTAGGAAATGATAGATGATTGAGTGTGTGTGCCGCAATTTTATGGACTAATGTTCAAGGATAGGTTGTGAGTTAGTTATGGTGGATATATGAAGTGAATTGAGTGAGAAGTGGTTTAGAAATGGTATGGAAGATGTAGAATGTGAGTAGGTTGAAAATCTGGAAAATGTTACTTGTATATGTTTCAATGTTTTTACCATAACTTTTTATGTGGTTATGAAATTGAGATGAGGTTTGGCTTGAATTAAACTCGAGGAGTTTGGCTACATTTCTTATGAAGAAAGTGATGTTTAATTGTGGCTTGAAGAATTCTAAATTTTAACTTGAAAGTGTCAAAATGTACAGCATGAACAGTAACTCGAGATTTGTGATCTGAAACTTTGAAAATTTTTCTAGGTTGATTTAGGTTGATTTTGCTAAGTTAGTCTTCATGAAAGTTGTATCTTTTCTTTTCAGCTTTCTATCGCCACTAAGTATGAAATTTTTTTATATGGAGGTTGAATGTTATGATCTGTTGATTGTTAGATGTTAATGTGCATTGTGCTGGAAAATAACTCTAAGTGTAGGTTTGTGGTTACTGTACTTTGAAGCCAATTATGGACTGTTATGATTTCAATTAGCTCAAGTGGTTTTATGGAAAGTTGTATAGGAATGTCTTAGCTTTGTAATGATGTAAAATATGCTATTTTTCGACATTGGAGTTTGTAGTTATAAGTGTTTGAACTTTGTTTATGGTTTAGGTGATTTTGAACAATATGAAACAGGGCAGCATCATTCATGTGGAATTTTGATCTCGTTAGAGGGAGAATTTCCTGCTAAGTCCTTCATGAGAATTGTAGCATGATTCCTGATCTTTATATTGATATAAAGTATGAAATTTTTGGAGAAGGGGATAGGAAGTTATGATTTTTAGAAGATTGTGGTACTGTTAGGGTGACATGCGTTGGGCAGAAACTTTGATTGAGATTTTGACCCATTTAGAGGTTGAATTTGCTTTCAAGTTGTTCATGAAAGTTGTAGAATATGTTCTGATCTTTCTTTTGATATAAAGCTTGTAATTTTTTGCAAAGGGAATGGGAAGATATGATTTTTAGAAGAATGTGGTACTGTTTTGGAAAATTTTGATTAGGTAGAAACTTTGATTGAATTTTTGACACCCTTAGAGGTGAAATTGGTTTGAGAGTCCTTAAAGGAACTTTTAGAGTTTTATGTGATCTTTCCAATGAGACCTCATTTGTGATTTTTGGACACTTGTGTGAAAAGTTATGCATGGTGGTAGAAGAGGGGGAAATATGTGCAAATGTTCTTAGTGTTTTTGTGTTCTAATTTAATCCTTTTACCATTCTTTTGTGTATAACTTTTTCATCTGACCTTTGATTAACTTGATTTTTTAGGCATCAGATTTGTAAGTCATTTAATTGCTCTCCATGGGACTTAGAGAATTTTTGAGATTAAATTGGAAAGGAGGGATTAAATCGGAGCGATTGATTATTTTTCTGGCTCATATTTAGCAATAATTAGACCTATAGAGATCCGAATTGAGTGATTTTTGTGTCTTTAGATTTCTAATATTTAGAGAAAAATTTTGTAATAAGAATTACGAGATAAAACTGGGAATGTCACGAACATGCATTGTACACATTTTAATTCTTTCATGTGCATTCTTATACCTTTCTAATTGTACAATGTGTAATATATGTGTGTTTGACTGGTTATAGAGGCGCATTTGGAATGTCAACCCACAGACGTTGCCGAGACTTCCAAGCATTAGCTCGGAAGCTATTGGTGAGTGACCTAGACGGTTCTCTCAATTATTAATTGTTTATAATCTTGTGGCGAATAATGGTGGGTTTGAGTTTTGTTTTTGATTGTGGATTTCGGACAGAAGGTCCGATGTACTGGGGAGCTATGACATAGAAGTGCTACTTGTATGGGAATGTGTGACCTACTTGCTTATGATGTGCTAAATTGTGATTAATTGTGATATATATACTGCTTAATTGTGACATATGCATTTCATACATGAATGCATGATCAGATAATGACAATTGTGACCGGAGCAGCCACCGAGAGCTAAAAGCTCAACGATTGTATTTGGGCCTCAAGCCCCACAATAGTTCAGAGCCCCAGGCTCAACGATTAATGTGCCTATATTGGAACAGTTCAGGCGCTCGGTCACAATACCGTAATAAATTGGAACAGTGTCATATGAGCATTTCATATGCATTTGGTTTAATCTCTTTGATTGAGTGAAGGCGAAATGCCTTATGCTTATGTGAAAAATAAAAGTGTTGCTTATGGGATCATATGGTATTTTGGATCAATGTGCAATTATGAAATATCTGTGATATGCTTGATTGTTGCATGAATTGAGTGGACCTTCGATGATGATTATCTCACTGAGTTCGCAAACTCACCCAAAATTGCAACATATTTTTCAGGACCGAGAGTAGACTCTTAGCTCTAGAGGGACTTTTCGAGCCGTGTAGATCATTTTGGCGAGAGAAGTCATGGCTCATAAGTCGGTCAGCTGGAATTTTGGGATGGCCTAAATAGATTTGATGTATTTTTCCTCTTTCATGTAGCATGTTGTACTTGGGTTTTTATAGTAATGTACAGATAGTGAAAAACTGACAGATATGTAAACTTCTGGTTTTGATGAAATGAAATGAGGAACATTTTGGTTTCAAAAAGTTTGTGATTTTATATTGATGTTTTATTATTATGATGCCATGTGAAGTATGGTAATGATTGTTCGTAGCGCACTTTTATCGTAGGAGATGTATCGGAATTACCTACGGGCGTTTCGGTGCATACCCTGCGGTAGGGGGCGCTACATTAATATTAATACTAAAATTAAAAATTCACTTTATTTTATTCTCAAGTTTCCCAAAGTTATACCAAATTTGGCGGATGGGGCCTCTTAAAGCTACTTTAACTGGGTGATTGTGCTATCCACCAAAAGCTTCTAGAGCACCAGCATGCAAGGAAAAAAAAAGTAATCATATCCTTCGCTAAATCCTTCAATGTATTTTCGACATCCTACGTAGAACTTTAAACTTCTTTCTCGTAACAACTATAACACTTTCCTTCATAGATTTGGTTCAGCTTGCAAAACATGAGACTTATCGAGCTTTTTAGAAGATAATCAAAAAGATTATATGACAATCTCATAAATTAAAAGGATAATAAGGCTCTAACTATATGACATATATATATATATATATATATATCAATTAATTGGATATTATATTGGATTCACCAGGACTTGCAGAATTATTTTCCAATACGAAGATTTCAAAAAATTTTCTGTAGTTCCAAAAACTTCAAACTTCAAAGATTTGTCTTTTATATTGAAATTTGAACATTCAACTGTTTCTTTAGTAATTATTAGCAGATAATACTAAAGATTTTTAAGGGTGTTTTAGTGATTATCAGAGCTTAGAGAAATGCATCATAATGACCTAGATTCTTCCACTTGGAATGCTCTATATTAATAGTGGTAAGTAACCACATCCTACCACCTAATTAAAGTGATTACAAATTAATCTACGATCTTAATGCTTGAACCCAATCCCCAATTACCACTTGACCAAAAACCCACAAACATCACATCACCACTAGTAAACTTCGTAGCCTTGGAGTATAATTTCCTTTTCATTTTTTCTATTTCAGAGTGTTTGATTATAATAATAAAAAGAAATAGAGAGAAGAAAGATTAAAGTAGTAGATGGAAGAATCCTTTAAAAGGCAAGAAAATATGAGAATGGGGAGGAAATAAAATCTTGGAACATAAGTTATATAGATTAGTCAATTTGGTTAAAAACCCAAAGAAATTTTTTGTTAGTAAAACACACGTGAAAGGTCTTTAGACACAAAACAACATGATGCAAACTTTGCTTTGTAATTTCAGGGTTTCAACTTTTGACCTAACTTGCCTCTTTTTGTTCCATCCACAATGATCTTGCTCTTTCCTTTATAATTTAATAGTCACATCTCTTTTAAACCTCATGTAGAAGAATGTATTGAAGACTTGACAATCACTTGTGGCCCTTTTTAATATAAGGGCATTCAACCATAAGTACCCATGCAATATTTCATTATAAGTGATGTCAAACAACCCTTAGGGTTAAGGGAATTTATATATGTGTAAGAAATTTTAACTAACTCGAGATCATAATATGATGGATGGTAAACTTTAACATCCTTCCTACATTTAGTAAGTTTGGTTTGTTATATTTTGTTTACATTTTGATGCTCATCTTCATCTACAAATGCAATTGTCTTTTCCTTTCTATGCTTGAAGCCATAGGAAGATGCAACCGGAGAAGCTTCATCCCTTTTGGATAAACCTTTGGATGATCTTTGTTAACAGAAATTTGAAATTTTCATTCTTGGTTTTAACATATAATATTAAACTATATAAATATAAATAGATTGCATAAAATTAGGGATCTCTTCCTTAGTTAGTTTGACTCATTTTATATATATATATATATATATATATATATATATATAGATGATATGTATAGAAATATAGCAATCCTTTTATAGTTCTTTCCTCTCTTTCTATTTCTATCAAAGCCTCCTTTGTAAAAAGGAGTAAAAAATTTTGGGTTTCCTTTTAATTTTTCTCTCACAACCTTCTATCCTTACACTATGGGTTTCTTAATTTTCTGTCAAAATAATTTTCCATTCACCAAATTGATCCTTTGCTTAAATAGCTCACAAAGGTGTAAAGAACAACCCCAGAAATGCCTTCACATGCCCCTAGAAGTCCCTGCATTTGAAAAACCTTAGCTGAAAGTCTTAAAAGGAAGAAAACAAATTAAACAACATTGTTTTAGATATATCAAAATGATGTTGTTTAGTATAAAATGGCAATCACTCCAGAGCATCCCTTCTATGGCCACGTCATCAGCCACATAGGAACCATATTAGTAAACATCATCTTAGCCAGCATCCTAGTCATTTTCCATATGTCCTTGCACCATTTTTCCATATGCCAGAATCTATCCTTCTCTCGTTTGGTGTGGTCCAAAAAAGGTTAACCAAAACTTTCACCACTCAGTTCGATCCCTTCTCGTCCGGTTCCTTTACAAACCATATAAATTCTTGAGTTTACATTCTAAATCCACTTTGTATGTCAAAACTATTAAATTTAAACTTTACAAGCATGTTTTCTCCATTTTATTGCCTTTTTTCACTATGGATTCCTCTAAACTCCCTGAGTACATTCGAAACCCAATCAATGTTACATTTGATGGATCAAACTATGATTTGTGGGCTAATGAAAATGTAGCTTTCTTAAAGGGAGGCTTTTTACAGAGAATTATAGTAGGAGAAATGCCTAAGTGAACCAAGACGATAGATGAAGAAGAGGAGAAATTTACAGGCATTTGGTATCTTGGGATGGAATGAATCATTAAATCTTGACATGGTTTTAAAATATATGTCCTAAAATGATCAAAGTTGGTTTTCAATGCTTTAACACAGCTAAGTAAGTATGAGATTTTTTAAAAAAAATCAGTTCTCTATATTTGATTATGTTAACCAGTTTTAGAATTATCAAAGACTTCATCAGATGCAACAATAACCTAGCAAACAATCTACATTTATGTGTCAAAATTGCAAAAACTTTGGGATTAAATAGCACTTGGAGACCTTATATAGCCTAGTACTGTTGCATCCACCATCTATGCAAATCTTCACTATCATCTACATATTTGGAATTTGTTAATGACTCCCATTCATAGCTCTTCTCTATCGAGGTTCCCTGCTAACTCTCGAAACTTTGATCAAGGAAATAATTATAAAAGAGAT
>JAOQMR010105024.1:0-12284 GCA_027563865.1 Erythroxylum pelleterianum
TTACTCATTCTTCAAAACTTTTGGATGTCTTTGTTATCTATGGCTCAAACCTTACACCAACAACAAATATGAACCTCGCTAAACAAAATGCACTTTTTTGGGATATTGTTAATGTCGTTATTTTCCATATTTTTGTGTTAATTTTCATTATTCTTGAGTTTTGAAGTTATACTTAATGGAAATTAATCTTGTTTTATGTCAATTGGAACCAAATAGAAAGAAATACGACAATTTTGGGATAAAAAAAGTGGAACTAGATGTTGACCCTAATTAGACATGGCCTTGTGCAACAATCAGAAACGTAAAACACAGCAGGTCAGCAGGCTTTAGAGGAGAGCAGCAAATGTTTTAATTAGGGAAGACCCTTAATTGTCTAATCAACAAGCCACAGTAAAATGCAGACGTTTGGTGGCACACATTAGAGAGGAACGAAAACAACGCATAAGGTGAACAAGAGAGCTCATTAAAATGGTCCCATCAATTAGCCACAAGAGAGTAGCATTTTAATCCAATTAATGAGCATTTTAATCCAATTATTTGACAAGAGACCTTTATTGGTCTTGTCAATGTAAAGTAGGAGACATACAAGCCACGGAAATAAATGGAGAAGTAGCGTTTTACACAAAGGAGGAACAAATTAAGGGAATTAAATGAGTAGTGGACGGACGCAACATCAACACGCCAGGCAGAAATTCACGCAATACACGCAGAGGCAAATAACTGGGGCGTTTTCACGAAGCCAACGCACAGGAGAAATAAAAGCATTAAAATCAATTAGGCAAGGAAGACGAGGATAGCTAGAGATTCTGTCACTTATGCACAAGAGACATAGAGGAGAGCAAATTGTGATAAAAGGGACAGCAGACTTTTAATTGGTTTTAATCACACAACAGCAAAACACAAGGGGGCTGACGTGGAGTAAAAGAGAGAGCCCTTAAATTGATAGAAGAAAAGAACGCAGAGGGTAGACAGAAAAGAACGCACAGGGAGAGAAGAGAAGGAGGCGGCGCTGGAGGAGCGCAGAGGCCAGAGAGGTAACAGGCGCAAGAAAAAAATAAAGAACAGTAGGATGGATGCATTAGACAAGATAAGAGAGAAGACTACGGTAGATAGCAAACAAGGAAGGATGATAGCGACAATCTCAACACCAGTGACAGTCGGAATAGATAGGGAAATTATGATGTTGGGTAACTAAATTTTTATTTCTTGGTTTATGGAATCCTAGTTATTGAACTTTGCATGTTGTGAGATTTGGTTCTTTATTTCAATCGATTTATTAGTCAAGTATCAATTATTTTTCTGGGTTATTAGTTGATTGTTTAATTTGACAGCTAGGTGTGCAACTAGTGTGTATTTTTATTCAATCAATCGCTAGATTAAAAAGGTTGACGTTCAATTCTTTTAATCAAAAGTAACGACTAGGATTTTTGTCTACTATGTTAGGGACATGATTCTAGGAAAAATAATTGTCTAGGCTAAATGTACATCGTATGTATGTTGTCTAGTTCGTTGATTTTCTTGATTCGTAAAGCTATTAATTAATTAAATTTGAGATCATATCCAAGTTATTAATTAATAAGGGTTAATTCAAATACATGTTTTGGATAACTAAACATAAGAGAAAATAGGTAAAGAAATTTACGACGACGAATGCCGAGCTAATAAATTGGTTATTTTTAGTGTCGATGATCAACGCAAGTTCAATAATGAAGGAGATCGGAAACCAAGATTTATTTCTATTGATTGTTAAATTCTCATTATTTTGTTTAGTTATTTTTTTTCAATTTCAATTTCCAATTAAATTTTGTTTAATTCAAAATCACAAGAACCCCCCCCCCCATTTCGTTACTTTGTTTTAGTTTTAAATTTGCTAACCTTTACCGTTAACAATTTCTCGTAGGAACAATATCCTACTTTCCACTACTACATTAATTTGTATTGCAGGAAGTTGGTTTTTTTTATATTTGGTTGCAGGCGACAACATTCACCAGATATAGCAAGATTCGTAAAGGTTTTCGATGCTTGGATATTGTCGTAAGTACAATTATATATCCTTTCATGTTCTCTTTGATGATTCTATTTTTCCTTTTGTAGATTTGAAGTCAAGTGATGAGCTATCTACTTATCCACAACACCCTTCTCTAGCAAATCTTTTCTTACCTTCTCTTAACTTAGACAACCAGTAATCTGTCTCTCCAAAATCGGCTACAATGCCTTATTCATCAACACCAACAACCTAAATTTAGCACCAACAATAACATATAAACAACAATTCCCCTGCTCCATACTCACCAACACCAACTCATATATCACAGCCTGTTCCTTCATCTCCTAATGCACCCGTTAATTTAGAGGTCAATCTTACCTCTTACACTCTCCACAATACACCAAAGTCTCATCACCCAACAGTCACTCGCTCTAAAACTAACTCTTTACCACCACCTAAAAATTCCAAGCCTAAACATAAGAACTTGATCCCACTTGTTTCACTCAAGCTTCCAAAGATCCAAAGTGGCATGCTGCCATGAATGACGAATTCAATGCATTAATTTCCAACGAAACGTGGGAATTAGTTCCAGTTTCTCTAACCATGAATCTAATTGGATGGAAATGAGTCTTTCTCTTCAAACGAAACCCCAATGGTACTATCTCTCACTACAAGGCTCGCAATTGATTACACGAACACATTTAGTCCTTTTATTTGGCCTGCCACTAATCGCTTAATTCTCAACATTTCCATCTGTCAATCTTTGTCTATTCGCCAATTGGACATCTCCAATGCCTTCCTCCCTAGAACTCTCAATGAGAAAGTGTTTATGTCTCAACCTCCTGGATTTGTTGACCAACGTTATCCTCATCATGTTTGTCTTATTCATAAGTCACTTTATGGCCTTATAGTCACAAGGCAACACATTAAAATTCAAAGCAAGTTAAACACATTCTTCACTACTTGCTTGGCACAATTTAGCATGGTCTTTTAATTCGTCGGTCTTTAAAATTTCAACTTCATGCCTACTCTAATGCTGACTATGGGTTCTCCTCAGCAACGAAAATCCACTGCTGGTTTCACTATTTTTGTTGGTGCAAATCTCATCTCTTGGGTATCTAGAAAACAAAGAGTAATATCTTGGTCTTTTACTGAAGTGGAATATCGAGCCTTAGCCACAGTAGCAAGTGAAGTTCAATGGTTAAAGTCTCTCCTTCATGAGATTGTCTTTCCTCCATCCACTGCTCCAACATTATGGTGTGACAACTTAGGAGCTACTTACCTCACCGCCAATCCTATTTTCCATTCACGATTTAAGCATCTTAAGATTGAATTTCATTTTGTTTGGGATTGACTATCAAAAAGCTAGCTCCGTGTTCGTTATATCTCAGTTGATGACCAAATAGCTGATGTTGATCTTACCAAACCATTGTTCAAAGGCAAGTTCCAGTCTTTTTGAGACAAGTTGATAGTGAAATCACTCTCAACTTGAGGGGGAGTGATAAGGAAAGTCTATCTTAAGCATTATTCTCTCCTTATCAAGACCTTATTTAAGCCATTGATTTAATAATTATATTCATAGTTGTTGACCATATCTTTGGGCTTAATTTATTGTACTACAAGAAAATTAGTATTAGCGACAGAAAATTACCGACGAAAACCAAATTGTTACAAATTACTTGTCAGGAAAATTTTCATTTAGCGACATCAATAATATCTATGAGTAAATATAGAGGGAAATTATCCTAGCAAATTTTTCGATGGGATTTAGTGACGGTAGAAAATTCCCATTGGTAAAGAAGGCAGGAATTCTTGGCAGAATAAAAAAGTTTTGAGTTTATCAATGGAAAAAAAATTTGTCGGTAAATTTTAGAGGAAAAACGTCATCATTTTCTTTGTCTTCAACGTTTTAAATAAAATGAAAACAACGTCGTTTGGTGTTACCAAATGACATCGTTTTCCTACATATTTAACCTACCCGAAAGCCGCCCTGTGTTTTCTTCTTTGTTTTTTCTCTCTCCTGTTTCTTTGTTGTGGATTCCTCTTTTACTTGTTGGCATTTATCTTTTCCTACCACTGTCATTATGTCCTTCGGCAGAGGTAAGTCATTCAGCCTTTGTTCTCTGTGATTTTTTTGTATAACCCATGTTGGTCGTGTGATGTTGGATGTATTTCTACATGATATATTTAGTTTTATTCATTTATTTGGGTATTATATGATTGGAAAATAATTTGAATGTATAAATGTTAGTGATGAAAGGGACAAGACATGATTTTGGTTGTGAGGTTAAGATGAATTTCTAATGCATATAAAGTGTTTGATGAATTGCCTGTTATGTTGATGTTATATGATGGGAGTGTTATAATATTCAAATAACTAGAGGCATTGTGTTTGGGTTATGGATAATTGAAGTCTTTTACTTATAGAAGTGTTTAATTAGTAAGCATGGTTTAAAGTTTACATTAGGATTTCTTTTCCTTCTTTCTTGACGAAGATTATATTCTTAGGTTTTGAATTCAAGTGTTCATTTCAGATATTGTTTGATGACTAACATTAATGATTTAATTGAATAATGCATAATTTAGGTTCGTGAATTTTATTTGTAGTTTAGGCTGGAAACCCGTGATGCAACTCCTATGAGGCTTATTGGTAAAAAATTTCATGAGTCTAGGAGTCACAATAAAAACTTGCTTTCTTGATTCATAGGTGTAAACAATGCCACGTACCATAGTATTGAAAGCAATTGTAGGTGATTAATTCAATTGATTAATACTTCAACTTCAATGTGATTAATTCAAAATTAGTATTAACACAAGAAATGCGCAGGTTTAATAGACATGACAGTTCTTTGCAAAATAAACCCCTAGGTTGGTATATAGGCTGGAAACCTATGATGCAACTCTCGTGAGGCATATCGGTGAAAAATTTCACGAGCTTAGGAGTCACAACAAGAACTTTCTTTCTTGATTCACAATGTAAACAATGCCACATCCCATGGTATTGAAATCAATTGTAGGAGATTAATTCAATTGATTAATACTTAGGGGATGTTGTGTAAAGTTTAAATGTTTTGTAAACTTAGGGAATATGAAGGATATTAACTATGAAATTACTATTTTAAATTCACAGTTTTGGATAAATGAGTAATATTGATAGATCTTGGATGTATAAACGATTAAAACCTGATGGTTTCATTAATCCTAAGTTTGTGTAGGGAGTTGAAGCTTTTAATCATTTCTTAAACTGCATAAATGGATGGCCTAAAGATGAGATGTCCATGTAAAAAGTGCAAACATATTCGTTTCGTTCATATTGATGAAGTGAACGGCCATTTGCTGCAAAAAAAGTTTGTTCCAATTTATTTTGAGTGGACATGACATGGGGAGCTATTGATTTGGAACACCTCAAAGGGTAATGAAATAAACTCGTGAGTAAATGTGGATGAGTTTGAAGGGCGATTGGATTTAGAAAAACTAATGTGGGTGCAACTGAAAATTCTCACATGCAAATGGTTTATGATGCAGTCGATTATACATTTCACGAAAATATAGAAAATCCTGAAGAAGAACCAAACCCACATACAAAACAATTTTTTGACTTACTACACTAAGCTAACTAAGAATTATGTCCAAATTGTGAGACAATGACTCAATTGTCTTCAATTGCTCGGATATTGAACATAAAGTTTAAAAGGGATATTTCTGATCGTAGTTTTGATAAAATTCTTGGAAGGTATAATGAATCATTGCCTTCTGATCATACAATAGTTGATAGTTTTTACAATATGAAGAAACTTATTAGGAGTCTTGGTTTGCCTGTTGAAAAAATTGATTATTACAAATTGAGATATATGTTGTATTAGGGAGATGATGTGGAATTGAAAGGGTGCAAATTTTGTGGTCAATCTAGGTTTAACCATAGAAAGCGTTCTATTAAACAGAAATTAATACCCTAGAAGTAGATGTATTATTTCCCACTAACTTCGAGACTTCAATGACTATATGCTTCTGTGGTTACTGCATTTCATATGAGATGGCATAATGAACACGAACAGGAAGATGGAATAATGAGTTATCCATCGGATGCACTGGCATGGAAACATTTCAATAACACCCATTATAAGTTTGCAGCTGAAAGTCAAAATGTTAGGTTGGGATTGTCGGTAAATGGATTTCAAACTTTTGGTCAATTTGGCCAACAATATTCATCATGGCCAATCATAATTATTCTTTATAATTTGCCTCCACGGATGTGTATGAATGAGATATATATGATCTTGACAGAGATTGTGCTAGGGTGTACAAATCCAAAGTACAAAATTGATGTATTCTTACAACCATTGATATCTGAATTGCAACATCTTTGGGAATATGGTATGGAGACATATGATGTGTCTCTGAAACAAAATTTTGTGCTGAGACCAGCTTTGATGTGGGCTATTAGTGATTTTCTAGCATATGTTATGTTGTCTGGATGGATCACAATAGGGAAATTGGCTTGTCCTTATTACGGCGATGATTCTGATGCATTTTATCTTCCAAACTGGAGCAAAACATATTGGTTTAATAACCATAAGAAATTTCTTCCTCCAGATCATCTATTTAGACGCAATAAACAAAAGTTTATTAAGAATAAGATGGTACAAACACCTCCTCCCCCTCACAAAGCTGGTGAAGAGATATCGCAGGAGATTACTGAATTAAAGTTGTTGAAAGTTACAGAATTTGAAGCTGATGAAGTTAATACAAGCATTAGTAAAAACTTTGGCTGGAGAAAACGAAGTATCTTTTGGGATTTGCCATATTGGAAAACTAATTTGATACGTCATAATTTAGATGTGATGCATATTGAAAAAAATATTTTTGACAATTTGTTCAATACCATAATGAACATTGAAGGGTGAACAAAGGGCAATACAAAATCACGAGCTGATTTGAAAATTTTTTATAGAAGGAATGAGTTAGATAATGATCTTCGCACCGGTAAATATCCGAAAGCATGTTACATGTTGAACAAAAAACAAAAGGAAATTTTGTGTGAGTGGCTGAAACGTATCCTGATGGTTATATTTCAAACTTTGCAAGGTGTGTGGATATACGAAAGTACAAATTATTTAGGATGAAAAGTCATGATTGTCATGTGTTTATGCAAAGGCTAATTCCAATTGCATTTCTAGAGTTGCTATTAAATAAGGTTTGGAAAGTTATAACATAATTAAGTTTGTTTTTCAAAAGCATAACATCATTTGAAATCAAGTTAGTTGAAATGGAAAATCTAGAAAGGCAAATTCCAGTAATTTTGTGCAAATTAGAAGGGATTTTTCCTCCAAGCTTCTTTGACTGTATGGAGCATCTACTTGTGTATTTAACAAACAAGGCTAAGCTTATTGGTCTAGTTCAATATGGATGGATGTATCCGTTTAAGAGGTAATTATAGTAAATATTTAAATTGAAGTAATAACATGTTTTAATAATAGAATTGTAATAACCCTATTCGCTAATGTAGGTATTTGCATCACTTGAAGAAAAATGTCAAAAAAAAGGCTAGAGTTGAAGGTTCGATATGTAATGCTTATTTAGTAAAGGAAGCAAGTACATTTTATTCATATTATTTTGAGCCACATGTTCATACAAGAGAAAGAAAAGTTCCTCGTAATGACAATGGGGGAGGAACGGGTGATGGTGATGGTAACTTATCCATTTTTACATATCCTGGACAAACATATAGACGTTCAACAAGAAGAATGTTAATAGAGGAAGAAATAGAGACTGCCTATAGTTACATTTTATTAAATTATCAAGAGGTTTAACCTTTCATGTAGTAAATTGAAATTGATTCTTTGGGTTTTGAAATTTAGTGTTATTCACAACTGAAATATATAATAATATTTTTAGATTATACAAGGAATGGTTACATGTGTTAATGCCCGAGCAAACACAGGATGATGTCAATAAAGAAGTTAAAAGATACTTTCCTTGATGTTTTAAGAAATATGTAAGTTTTCGCTTACAATTATTGAAATGATTGATTTATAAAATTAAAGTATTCAAATGACATTATACTATTTAATATGATAATTTCTTTTGTGTAAGTCTTAGAAAATTCAATAGAGAACAAGTTCATATGTGATCTTATGAAAGGACCTTTGCGAATTGTTGAATTTCGTTAATGGATACAAATATCATATGGAATATCATGGTCATAGCATGGCAATAATAAATAGTGGAGTTTGCATATATGGAGTATTGATGGATTACTATGGTAAAATTATTGAGATACTTGAAATTAAGCACCCTACATTGCCAACAAAGCGGAGTGTGATGCTTAAGTGTGACTGGTTTGATCTAACTCTAATGTTGATACAAAAGTGCATAACTGATACAATATAGTTGAAATCAACTAGCAAAGAAAATTTAGATAATTTAAACATTTCGTGTTGGCAATGCAAGTGATCTAGGTGTATTATGTCCTTTTTCCTAGCTTACGATGAGATAAATTAGATTGGTTGACCGTTTGTAAAGTTAAACCTAGAGGTGTTTCTGAATTACATGGAAAAAGAAAACAGAGAATTGAAAATAAAGTGTTTCAAGAAGATGTTTATGAAATAAATATATCTGTTACATATGACAAAAATGAACCTTTGAACGATCCAAGTAATGAATACGTTAAAATTTCATTTAGAGAGGATGAGGAGGGCAAGAGATCTGAAGAGGAGCCTAAGTTTGGTTCTAGTTCTTCAGAAAAAGAAGATGATGATGATTTTGATTTACAATTAAGTGCTGATAGCGATTAATTTGTGTGTGTAATAGAATATTATATTCAATAAATCAATTATTAAATCAACAATATATTGTTATCTATTGAATTGAAATTGTTATATTTCTAGAATATTCAATAAAATATGAATTTCAGGTTAAAATATGTCACCAAAGAGAAAATAAGATATGTTGCGACAAGGTTCGGACCACGACTTGGAGCCAGTTACTTTCCAAGTGAAGCATCACATTCTACAGCTGCATAGAATCAAATGTTGTATCTCCAACCACTACACTTCTAGATAAGGCATCACCTTCCGTACTTGCTGCTACACCATCCACCACCCCTATACCGACAGAGTTATCAGGGTAAACGATGCAGATGAATAAGTCGACCTTCAGCCTAGAGCTAAAGGAGTTGATAGAAGAACTTACATCATAATGTCAACAATCTATAAGTGAAAATACATGAAACACCATATGTTTATAATTAGGTTATAGGTTTAAATTTAAAAATGATATAAATTTGTTTTTATATTAGGTTGATTCCGTCTGAACCATGCTTAAGAAACATGACATCCAAATTCAAGGAGAAAATTGATCTTGAGGGTTATATATAGAAGAATATCTCTCAGGCGATAAAGGATTTTTATTATCAGCAGCTTGAGGTACAAAAATAAAAAAATGTATATTTATATATTTATAATTAATTTTTATACATTAATTAGATAAATATTGTAGGTTATAATTACTTAACGTATGTTTTTCCTTTTTTCCTAGAAAGAATTTTTTTGGATTCTAAATTTGACCAATTATTTATAAAGTATGAGAGGACAAGCTCGTATACGTTATAGAGACTTTGTTGGTGTGATATACAAGACTAGTGTATTACCTCCTTATATTTGTGAAGAAATATGGAGTTGTTGGCAGCAGTATTGGATATCACCTAAGACAATGTCCATTTCAAAGCATAATTATACCAACAGACGTGGAGGACTGGGGGGGGGAGAGAGTCTTCCCGTACACATTGGAAGATTTATTACCCACCACAAGCACGCAGAGAGACTTGTAAGTATCTACACTTTACACTTATATTCTGATTTTTTTACTTTGATGTTTTTCAATTTAAGTTGATGTGTGAATTTTGGAATGAAAATATGCGTATTATGGAGAAAGATAATGTTATAAATGTCTGGTGTCGTATATTGTTGTGTTATTGAGTTACTTTCTTTTTTCAATAGGAGGTAAATATCATAAAAATAGCAAAAATTCTACCAAAATTTTTGCAAATTGTAGCTCACTTATAATATTTTATTATGATGCAGGAAAAGTTTATAGGTAGAGAGCCTACACCTCATCAGCTTTTTTTTCCGCACTCACACTAAGAAGCATGACGGTGTGACCTTTGTCAACACCAGATGTAGAGAAATGTATGTGAAAATTATGCTTTAATATTAATGCTTAATAATTATCACTTATTAACATAGACTTTGCCTTCTGATATGATCAAATACAAGAAATCATTCAACAACAGTCTCAATAGTATAAAAATGTTGATGAGAGTCAAACTTATCTTCATGTAGTAGGTGGTAGGGACCGTCGTGAAAGAATCGTTATCTTAGGTTCATTTGCAAGTACATATTATTCGGAATCCTTTACATCCAGTACAACAGCATCTAGTAGGTGGTCCGCATCCAATGAAGTCCATAAGCTTCAGAGCATAGTACAGGCACTGGCAACTCAATTGCAACAGTCAATGGAGTACAAAACCCAACTCGTAATGAGATGGATGAGTTGAAGGAGAAGGGCAACATCTCATCACAACATTCAGAGCATCCGCATTCACTAAATGAATAGCGTAGTTGTAGTCATGTTGTATGAATTAAATATTTATTATTGTAGATAATAATTTTTTATTATCAATTAAAATAATTTTTACTTTATATTATCAATCAATTTTCTGTTTTAACAAATCAAATGTAAAAACAAATCAAAATATTATCAATAAATAATATCAACATATAACTGATAACTGTATAAATTATACATCAATTATAACATTATCAAATAAAATTAAATGCAGGAAAATTTTAAAAAGACAATATCAGTAAATTTACCGACAGAAAAACAAAATACGTTGGCAAAATGCAGTGAATTTACCTACGGACAACCAACCTCCGTCGGTAAAAGGCAGTAAATTTACCGACGGCTCATCAATATCCATCGGTAAAGTTAGTCGTGAATTCATCGATGGATTGTGGTATCCATAAGTAAGGTTACCGACAAAAACAACTTGTTCGTTGCTAAATTTACCGACCGAAATAGATATGTCGTCGCTATATGTACCGATAGTACAAAACTTACCATCACTAAATATAGCGACTTAACAGGAGCTGGTTGTTGGTAAATTTGCGACAGAAACTCTGTACTTCGTCGCTAATTATTACTTACGGCTGTTTTTCCGATGACTTATTTTGTCGATAAATTTCATCGCTAAATTCCATTTTTCTTGTAGTGCTGCCTTATTGTTATACTTTACACTTGTTTATATTAATTTAATACACTTGATCAATGGAAATCAACGAAATACCTAATGGTTGGGTCGGCCTCATCTGGGCCTGGGTTCGGTCATGAAGACCCGTAGGCCGATCGGTCCATTCCTTTGACTCAAGCCCAATCCACGCTCTCTACAGCCCCTCGGCCGAAGAATAGTTTCCATGCAGAAGCAGGAGTCTACGTAAAACCTTAACCCTAGCACTCATCCCATATATAAGGTATGATTTTATCATGATCAGGGTATGTTCACTGACAACCCTAGCTGCTCTTTGTCTTCTACAACCTTACCTTCACCAAAAGACTTACTTGAGTGTCGGAGGGGCTAATCGGGACATAACCCCCGAAGTGCCTTCCTTGTTTTGCAGGAATTCCAGCGTTATCATCAAGACGAAGAACAGTCGGCTCATGGATCACAACGGCAACGCACAGTTCGGCCAAAATCCGGCAGAACCAATTGGTGCCCACCGTGGGGCCCGACTTCAGGGCACCACATCCAGAACCACACAGATTAGTCAGGCGGCGGCTGCAAACCCTGCTATAGCAGCTGTCGCAGCTCTGGCAATGCAGCGCATACGTTTGCAATTACCTGCAATCCTGCCTCCTGCGCCTTATGTTTCTCGTACGGAATCTTCAGATCCGAATGAACAACCGCAACCTCTGATCTTGGAGCAAGAAAAGCAGAGCGTGGCTTTGGAGGATAACGCTGCACCCAACATACGCCCGAATCTCCAGCACCAGTCAGATGCAGATCCTCTCCTGCCTATGCACACCACCCTCACCCAAAAGCAGATTGAGGAAGCGGCTGACCTGCTGATCCGCCAGTATTTGCAGCCTCAACCGGCACAGCAGCAGCCGCCCGCGCGCCCAGCTGCACGACAGACCAGCATGACGACTGGTCATCGCCCAACTGAAGCCCTAGAGAAGATCGTGGACGATCGGATCAACGCGGCTATGAGTTTCCGTCCTGACCGCCCTACGGCACAGT
>JAOQMR010105093.1:0-12279 GCA_027563865.1 Erythroxylum pelleterianum
TACATGCATCAAACGTAAAGTACCCTGACTAGATTAAAAACTAGCTACAAATAATTCTAGTCTCTATCAATTAAAACAGAAATTGATAATTAAAATTAAAAATTAAACCGTCACCGAAACGTTGTTTCTTAAACAATGCCCACTGTCGTGCGTTGTTCTCCAACAGTCTCCACTCTGTCGAAATCCAATCTCACCAATAGCTTCTCTGCTCACGCCGACCTGCCCTCCTTTATAACTGCTTTTTTGGTTGTCATCAAACAAAATAATGCCGCCAGCTAATGATATTGATCCCTCAAGAGTCAAGAGTTGCCGTCCATGTCCTCTCTTTTCTCCTAGGTTTTTGTGCTTTCCTTTATAATGTGGACCCCTCCTTGGGCCCCTCCTTTTTAATTCTCCAGCCCACTCCAAGTTGCCGTGATTCCTTCCTTGATCTTCTTATTATTCCTTAAACATGTGGGCCCACCAGACAAATAACCCACCCTTATCTCAACATATGTCATCTGCGTGTCTACTTATTCCTTGGGTGACGTCGTCCTCTACTGGTCAATGATTGGATGCTTTTAATTTGTCACTGCTGATGCCTCTCTTTATTGTCTCTGTTCGGTGATTTAATTTCCGTAGAAATTCCTGAAATGCAGCGTCGTCTCCTATGTTGTGTGTCTTGATTTAATTTTGCCATTGAACCTCTAATCCCTTAGGTTGTTGGACTGCTTACTGCACTGTTGCTGTAGCTAATCAATGGAAGTTTCAGATTAACCAATTTCACTTTAAATTGCGTCACTTTAAATTTTGTCACCTAAAACAAACAAAGACACAAATTACTGGAGAAACACAAGCAAAGCATCAGAAAAGCCTACCAAAAGAACATAAAACACAAAGAATTATCATGACAAAATGTAACTTATCAGTATTTAAAGAGGTTAGAGCAGCAGCAGGATCATTACTATCCCCTTATAATATTCCAACACCACTTGAAAGATAAACTACATTTGTAGCTTGTATAATAACTTCCTTATCATCAGTTCCTATAAAATCAAAAAACACACCTTCCTCAAGGCTATCAAGTGCAGAATCAGTAGTAGTATCAAAACAAAAAGATGCATCAAAATTTTGCAGAATGGAAAGCCAACTATCTATCTCTAAACAATAGACACATGATACGTCACCTTCACATGCATAAAAATTAGAAGAACGGGGGTAGGATAAACAAGCAAGTGCATCATGATGATTCCCACCCATACTATACCAATCGGGCTCATGCACATCAATCTCATGCAAATCTTCCACATCATTAACACGACATTCAATCAAATTAATACCCAAGTAAGAAAAATCTTCATAACCATGGCTCATAGCTTCCGAAAGATTAAATTGCACTTCTTGATCACCAATTCCCATAGTGATAAGGCCCTTCTTCATATTAATTATGGTCTTAGCAGTCAGAAGGAATGGCCTACCTAGAATCAAGGTACTCTCAGCAGGAAGCTCATTAGTCGCATCCAGGACATAAAAGTCAGCTGGGAAAACAAGACCTTTGACTTGCACAAGAATATCCTCTAGAATGCCTTTAGGGTATCTCACTGTCCTATCTACTAGACCAAGCACTACACTAGTGTCTTTCAAAGTTTCAATACCCAAGGTCTTATAAACAGAGGTCAGCATGACATTAATTGCTGCACCTAAGTCAAGTAAGGCATGAGAAATAGTAGTTCCACCTATGGTATAAGAGAAAGTGTAAGAACCTAGGTCTTTGCATTTAATAGGCAGCTATGGCTTAAATAAAGCACTAACACTCAACCTCAGTTGGATTCTCTCACTATGCCTATACTTTCTCTTATTTGTGTATAGGTCTTTCAAGGATTTAGCATACTTAGGCATCTTTTTAATCAATTTAAGCAATGGCACATTCACCTCAAGTTTGCTAAACATTTCAAACAATTCATCATTGTCTTTCTTGTCAACATTCTTTGTACTAACCAAGTAAGAATTTGGAAAAGGCAAGTCACGAATTTTTACCTCATCACCTTTGGAGTCGAAAGGTGATCCTTCCTCTATTGGTCTCCTCATGATAGTTGCTGCCTCTTCATCATTTCGCACTACTAGTCGTTTTCGATAGTTCTCCATAAGCTTCTTTTCTTGTAGGCTTTCAGATTGAATAGAAGTTTTCTTCTCAACTTGGGAAGTTTCTTGAGTAGTGTTAGCAGGAGGAGACTCAACTTCCATTTCCTCATCAATCGGTTCTTCATCCTTTTCATTCTCATTGAAACTCACTTTCTTAGCAACAATTTTCTTACCACTTCTCAGTGTGATTGCATTCAAAAATTTTGGGTTTATCGCTATATTGGAGGGTATGGAACCACTACTCCTTACTTGTTACTCAAGTTGTTAGAGATTTGAGTAACAAAAGTGTTCAAGTTCTCATGCTTAGTCTCCATTTGCTCCAACTTAGAAAACACATTTTGTAGACATGAATCCATCTTATTCCCCATAACATTCAACTTAGCATTGGTTTGTGTCTTCTCATGATCTAATATTGAATTAATTCCAGCAATGCCCTTCATGATCATAGCAAATTCATTGCCCTTAGAAAAAGAAGACGATGTCCTTTAATTAGACACCGTTTAATTGGAAGAATTTCCTTGATCCCCACCCCATCTAAAGTTAGGGTGATCTCTCCAACTTGGATTAAAGGTGTTGGAGTAGGGATCTCTCTTTTGATATTGGCCATTTCTATTTTGGTAGAGGGCATAAACTTCTTCATATCTAGCACAATTATTGGAGGCATGCATCATGGACCCACAGTACTCACAACTGGCTACTATAGCTTGAGAATGACCCACTAAATTAACTTGGTTGACCTTCATATTATTCTCCAAAAGATTGAGTCATTTCTCTACTCGGTTTCCCAAAGTAACAAAATCAGCAAGAATATCTTGGGAAGAAATTGAAGAGGTATATACACCCTCCTTGTGTCTCCAGATTGAGGGTCACTGGTAACCATCTTTTGAAATAAGTCCCATGCAGCATTGGGACTCAATTCTCTAAGCGAACCATTTACAGCAGCATGAATTGAGGGCTTATGATGTGGAAGGAGCCCTTCATAGAAAGAGTTGACCAGATCATTCTTTGAAATGTTGCGGTGGGGACAATGGGCTAGAAGTGTGATAAACCTTGTCCAATATTCATGCATGGATTCATTGTCTCGTTGCACAACACTAGTTATCTCCTTTTTGAGCCTTGAAGTCTTAAAGGTAGGAAAATATTCATCCAAAAATGCTCCTTTCAATTGATCCCAGGTCAAAGTGGTGAAATGTTGAGGTAGTGTGTAAAGCCACTCCTTGGCTTTTCCTTCTAAAGTGAAGTGGAATGCTCCCCTCAATACATCTTCAAGATTTGCTTTGGGTGGTTTCATGGAAGAATACACCATGTGCATAGTCTTCAAATGCCTATATGGATCATCCCCTGCAAAGCCATGGAATATAGGTAAGGAAGAAATTAATGCTCCTTTAATTTTGAAGTTCACATCCTTAGTATAAAAGCCATAAGGGTCATAATCAACATTGGAATTATTAATCTCCCTCATGTTTTTATTATCCTCACCATTATTCCCTAAGTTGTTCTCACCATGTCCATTGTTCCCATTAGCCCCATCATGTCCATTATCACCATCCATGGTATCTTGCTCTAATTCAAAATCACTAGCAGACAAGTGTTCACTAGAGGAAGCTCTCTCACTAGGTTCTTGTTCACTAGATGACAAACTTGACTCTTGTGAAATATGCTCCTCCTCAACAAGAACTTGAGTTTCCCCTTCTATTCTCCTCTCTCTTCTAATCTTTTTTCACTAAGCTATCAAGTTCAAGATTTAAAGGATTCATAGGTAAAGCCCTATCACTCCTAGGCATAAACAGTAACAATAAGAACGAGGTGCAAAGCTGACTTACACAATAAGATTCAAGTAAGAAAAAAATGAAGAATTTAATAAGTGCAAGTGAGTGTGTGTATGAATGTATGAGTATGGATGACGATATTTATAGTGTATGAAAGAGCATGAAAACCTGTAATATGCATAATTAATCAAAGAATGTACAAAACTCCACCAAAATGCACAAAAGAGCAAAATTTCCAAAACTTGACTTGGAGAATGGACTCCTACACTCATGAATGAAACCGAGTAGGCTATAATTAAGCAAACAAGAGCAATGTAATCCAATAGATAGCAACCAAGTCAAAGAGTAACCCAAAACTTGTATCTAGCCAAGAAAATGCGAAATGCAGATGGAAATGGACTATGCAATACCAATGTAAGTATAAGGCTCAACACAAAAATCTCAGTCAAACGTTACTTGACACTTAGTTACTAGGAACCACTCGTCATTAACAAAGATGTCATATTTGCAAAAGATAAACTGAAAGAATAAGATCAAAATAGTACGTCTATAGAAAATTATGAAGTTATAACAATTCAATGAACAGAAAGATTCTATTGAAGCTATATCAAATCACGAGAAGAAAAAATTGGTTGAATCTGAAAATACAGAAGTTCAACGGTCAACCTGTGAAAGGAGAATCCCAACTATCTTCCTTAGAATTTCCAATCCCTAATGTAAAGTTGGTAATCCTAATTACCACTTGGATTAGAAAAACTGAAAGTCAATCCTACTAATCTGGCTATAAATTAATCATTCAATTCTTAGTTACGTACCCTAGAGATCAATCAATTCAATCATGAAAAGTAATACGAAAGAAACATAACATTCATTAATGAAATAAACTTTATTATGAAAATCTCACACATAGTAGATGATAACGTTGGTTTCCTTCAACCAAGAAGAAGGATTTAGCTCCTTATAACAGAGGTAAAACTCAACAGAAAAATAACAGAACATCTGGTCTCCATCTCTGCACTTTTTCCAAAAAAATACAACAGACTCCCAAAAAGCCAAGAAACAAAGAAAAATGTGAAAGATGAGATGTCTAGAAGGGTCTTTGTCTTCCCTCTTATCATTATTTTATCAGATACACTTTCCTGAAAAATTGGTAGCAGATCCCCATATAAAGAAAACAACTTAATTCCCAAAATAATTAGAATCCTAAGTATATCAAATCTGTTTTCAAATCAGACTCTGATGATAAACTTTTCCTTTGCAAGTGCCCATATTTAATCAAAAACTATTTTCCCAGCTGGAAATTCGAATTGACTTTGTTTTTCTTACATATTTTTTATTCAAATTCATTTCCCATGTGTTGAAAATCATCTAAGAACAATTAAGAAACAAGTCCATTAATTTTAAATAAAAATTTGAACACTTTAAAGATATTTATATCCAAAGTTACCACAAAAATAATAACTTATCATATTATTCTACTACACCTACTGTTGATTTTTATGCTCCTTATTAGTTGAGATTGATCACATTGAAGACATTCTTCTTTTTAGCATTGTGTTGTCCCAAGGGGGAGATAGAAACTTGTTTATTTAGTTGATGGTAATTGTAACTTTATTGGTGACAATTGACTGTGGACTTGACGATTCACGTTGACTTTGATGTTATTTGGATATCTATTATTATGGTTGTTTAATTCTGGGGGAGTTTCCATATC
This sequence comes from Erythroxylum pelleterianum, assembly GCA_027563865.1. Taxonomy (NCBI): domain Eukaryota; kingdom Viridiplantae; phylum Streptophyta; class Magnoliopsida; order Malpighiales; family Erythroxylaceae; genus Erythroxylum; species Erythroxylum pelleterianum. Next base: position 5,605 of record JAOQMR010105093.1, read on the forward strand.
TCTTGTTTAGGGGAAGATTTTGAAGTGACAAATAATGTTAAAAAGAAGGAGATTGTTAATATATTTTATTTTGGGCATTATTTGTATTTTGATATATTTAGTATATCTTTTATGATAAGTAAGCTGACTTAATATGGGATTTCACTATCTTGGATTATGTAATTTTTTTAGAAGGTAAGATAGTTTGAAAAAGAAGAAATCCTACATGGCAAGGGTTTCTCCGCCGCCGGCCAATCATCTCTATCTGCAGTCTGGTTGTCGTCTAAATTGATTTTTATGGAGTTTTTCGTCTTGCCTCTGGTTTGTCTCTAAACAGAGTGTAAGTTTTAGTCTTGCCTTGATTGTGCACGGTGAGGCTTGAGAGTCTCTTTCATCAATACGTTGCTTTTGTCCTCTGGTTCGGAAGTATGGAATCCGCTATTCATAACCTGACTATCCGGGAGAAGGTAGAAGCTGAGTTTGTGATCCCTTCGGAAGATACTCACCGGGAGGAGATAAACCATGAGCTTTGTCTGTTAGGGAAGTTGGTCGGTGAAAGAGCAATTAACGCAGATGCGTTCGAAAGGACGATGTTGAATCTGTGGCGTCCTATGCGGGGAGCGTACATCAAATCGATGGAAGCGTTCAATCTCTACATAATCCAGTTTTATCACCGTTTGGACATGAAGAAGATGTTAGCTGGTGGGCCGTGGTCATTTAATAAGTGTGTTTTGCTAGTCCATCAATGGAAGGAAGGGGAGAATCCAGCAGACGTTGCTTTCATCAATACTGATGTTTGGGTACAATTTCATGGTCTCCCTTTGGGTTGTGCGTCGGGGGCGTTAGCAAAAAACATTGGTAACTTGATGGGAACTTTTCTGGAATATGATACAGAGCACAGACGCAACTCCTGGAATAGTTCTATGAGGATTCGGGTTAGGATTAACGTTGAAGAACCTCTTATGAGAAAGAAGATTATCAGAAAGCAGGGCGCAACCCCGATAGAAATTACTTTCAGCCAGGGACGGATCCAGGGGGGGCTAGCAGGGGCTATAGCCCCCCTAAGATTAAAAAAACTAAAAAATTCCTTTGTTAATTAAAAACCCAGCCCCCCATAAAAAAATTATCCTTACCTAAAAAATTTTGTCCTAACCCCCCCAAGACTCAAATCCTGGATCCGTCACTGCTTTCAGCTATGAACGCCTTCCTGTTATCTATTACCTGTATGGCATAATCGGGCATAGTGAATCCAGTTGTCCCAAGTTATTTGATAGGTCGAAGGAGGAACTTTGTCAGGAGTGGCCAGAGGAGATCCACGCCGAAGTCAGGGCAAGAACGGCGAGTGGGACGGTTCCTTGGAAGCGAGATCTTGGGAGTGGAAATGGGGCGGATTTCGCTGCACAAAATTGGGAGCCCAGATTGTCGCAATCTACGGAGAGGAATCAGCACAGGATCGGTAATCAATTTGATTTCTATCCAAAGAAAATCTCGCTCAAGTCTGCTAGAGGATCTAGTTCTAATATGAGGCAGAATGTCTTCGAGGGAGATGACAATATATCGGAGAGGCGAGCTATCACTACGGATGGGCCAAATGAAAAAGAAGTCTCAGTGATGGATATGAACGCACCCAAAAAACGTCCCAGACAAGGAACTTCGGAAATTATTACTGTCGACGTGATGAATACTGAAGAAATGTATGCGTCAAGCAACCCAACCTTTTTACCAGCCGCCGGTCTTGCTCAGCAGACCCACCGAGAGCCATGAGTTATATAGCTTGGAACTGTCGTGGCTTAGGCAACCACCAGACAGTTCGTTTTCTAAAGGACCTAGTTAGGTTCAATAAGCCGTGCATTTTTTTTAAGTGAAACTTTTGTTTTTTCTAATAAGATCGAAGAAATAAAAAAGGTGTTGAAGTATGATTTCTGTTTCTGTGTTGACCGGTTTGGTCGTAGTAGGGGGTTGACCATGTTCTGGACGAATGATATTTCAGCTACTATTTCGGGGTATTCTAATAATCATATTGATCTGATTATTGATGACTCGAGCAATCCAAAATGGCGTCTAACTGGTTTTTATGGGTTTCCCGCTCATGCTAGAAAACGCGCTAGTTGGGAGCTCCTTCATTCTCTATCTCGCTTACATAACATGCCTTGGGTTTGTTTCAGAGATTTTAATAATCTTCTGTCCGTTAATGATAAACTTAGTGGAGGGGATTATCCTAGCTCGTTGATGGAAGGGTTTCGTAAATGTATCTCGGATTGCAATCTTGTAGAAATTCCTCTTCTTGGATATGGCTACACTTGGGAAAGAGGGAGAGACCCCAATTTACGGGTCTTGGAAAGGTTAGACCGTTCCTTTGTGAACAAGGAGTGGATGGATAATTTTCCTTTTCATAGACTCTACAATTTGGTGAATTCCACGTCTGATCATAACCCCATCAAATTGGTGGTAGCATGCCGTTTTCCAGTGAAAAAATGTAGACGTTTCAGATTTGAGAACAAGTGGCTTGTTGAGGAGGATTTTTGTGAGACTATCTCGGGAGCTTGGGAGGCAACTACTGGCATGAGCATTCTATCTAGAATCAAAGAGTGTGGAGTTTCCTTGACAACATGGCAGAAACATATTGGCTCTAATTTTTCTACACGTATCAATACTACCAAGAGGAAAATGGAGATAGCTCGGAACAATCAACATCACGAGTCGTACAGGAGTCTACAAGTGGATCTTAATTGTCTTCTTGCTCAGGAAGATATCTACTGGAAACAAAGGTCAAAGATCTTTTGGATGCAGTATGGGGAGGCTAATTCAAAATATTTTCATGCTCAGGCGTCTAAGAGGAAACGCTTGAATCATATCACTTCGTTAGTGGATGACAATGGTGTGTTAGTGGTGGATGATGAAGGTGTTGGAAAGGTAATTCTTGACTATTTTAATCAGCTTTTTTCAACGTCGGGGGCTTCTGATTTCAGACATTTTGCCTCGATGAAGTCGGTAGTGAATCAAGAGGATAATAATTACATTCTTGCTCCCGTGCGAATGGACGAGGTCAAGGCAACAATGTTCGACATGCATCCAGACAAGGCCCCTGGCCCTGATGGTATGAACCCAACGTTTTTTTCAGAAATGTTGGTCTATTCTGGGAGCTGATATTTTTGATAATTGTCGAGCTTGGATGGAGCAATGTGAATTTCCGGATAAATTGAATGATATAGTCATTGTTTTGATTCCAAAAAAACAACCCTACATGTATGAAAGATCTTCGGCCAATAGCTTTGTGTAATGTCATCTACAAGCTTATAGCTAGGTGATTGCAAACCGCCTCAAAACCTTGCTTCCGAGGTTTATCTCTCCTATGCAATCGGCTTTCGTCCCAGGGCGACTTATCACTGACAATATCATGGTTGCTTTCGAGATCATACATTATATGAAGAATAAGGGGAAAGGGAAGCATGGGGAGGCAGCTTTCAAAATTGACATCAGTAAAGCCTATGATAGAGTAGATTGGGATTATCTTCGCTTTATCCTGTTGAAGTTGGGGTTTGCTAGCAGGTGGGTGGATCTCATTATGGTTTGTGTCACTACTGTGAGTTATTCGGTGGCATTTAACAGGACTGAAGTAGGTCCTATCATTCCGAAGTGTGGTCTAAGGCAAGGCGATCCCTTGTCCCCGTATCTTTTCATTCTCTGCGCTGAAGGCTTGTCTGCGTTGTTAACGGAGCGTGAGGCGAGAGGGGATATCCATGGGGTGACTATTTGTCCTGGCAGTCCTAGCATCTCTCATCTGTTTTTTCCGATGATAGTTTCCTCTTTTTTCGTGCGAATGGTTTAGAGGGACAACATATCAAAAGGACACTAGCCATCTATGAAGCAGCTTCGGGGCAGGCTATTAATTTTCAGAAGTCATGCATTATGTTCAGTTCGAATACAAAGCCTTCTGCAAGACAAGAAGTGGAAGCCATCTTAGGAGTTAATACACCTCTCGACCATGGGAGATATTTAGGCCTTCCTTCTCTTATTGGGAGAAAGAAGAAGCAGGTTTTTGCTTTCATCAAAGATAGGCTCAGCAAGCGTATTTCGAGCTGGAAGAATAAATTGCTTTCAAAACTGGGGAAGGAGATTGTTATTAAGACAGTTGCTCAAGCATTGCCGGCTTACTGTATGAGTGTATTTCTTGTTCCTCAAGGAACCTGTGATGAAATTCAGAAAATGATGAATGCCTATTGGCGGGGCTCGAGTGCGGAGAACGGAAGGAGAATTCATTGGGCTAGTTGGGATCGTCTATGTGTTCCGAAGAAATATGGGGGTATGGGTTTCCGGGATCTCCATTGTTTTAACCTCGCCATGCTTGCTAAACAAGGCTGGCGTTTTATGGCTTATCCTGATTCATTGCCTAGCAGACTTTTCAAAGCACTTTATTTCCCCTCATGCAGTTTCTTAGAGGCCACGGATCGTCCTAATGCCAGTTTTATTTGGAAGAGTATATTTGCGGCTAAGGACATCCTTCTAAAGGGTGTTCGATGGAGGCTGGGGGATGGCTCCTCTATTAATGTTTTTGTCCATCCGTGGATCAATGAGACAAATAATTTCTTTGTCACCTCTCCATCCATTCAGGAGTTTGGCGATCTCAAGGTGTGTGATTTGTTTAATGAGGAGGGATCAGGGTGGGATGAACAATTACTAGCAGGGTTGCTAACGCCTTATGACGTTGGGCGTGTGTCTAGGATCCCTATAGCTCGGTCGAAACCGCCAGATCAACTTATTTGGCATTATAATCCGAATGGAGCCTACACTGTCAAAACTGGGTATAGGTTGGCTCTCCCTATGTACACTGATATTGGTAACTTCTTTGTCGAGAGGCCTTGGAATAGGCTTTGGAATTTGTCTTTACCTCCCAAGCTAAAGGATTTTGTATGGCGTTGTCTGCGTGATTTTGTCCCCTGCAAAGATAGGTTACGTAGGAAGGGTGTTTTGCTCAATACTGATTGCGATTTTTGTGGCAACTTAGAAGATCTATATCATGTTCTTGTGGGTTGCCCGAAATCTCACGAAGTTTGGGCGTTCTCAGGGTGATCTCACGAAGTTTGGGCATTCTCAGGGGGGCACCTCCCAAGTCATGGACTGGTAGCGATTTTAACGCAACTTCTTCATACTTCGTCGGTCTCCACTATCGAACGCCAGATTGCCATGATGTGGAGTATTTGGTATCATAGAAATTTAAGAGTATGGCAAGGTAAACAAATTTCTCCTGTTTTGATTGTTAATTTTGCAGATAATTTTATTAACGATTAGCGAGCTTCTCGGGAGATTTTCAAGAGGATCATTGATACGAATAGGGATGTTAGACCTATCATTTCTGGATGGGCTAGACCACCAGGGGGCTTTCTGAAATGTAACGTTGATGCGACCATTTTTCAAGAAAAGAAGGCCACAGGTTTTGCGGCTATTCTTAGGAATGAGAGAGGTCACTTTGTTGCCGCTATCTCCGGACATTATCCTTATCTGCTTGATCCAGTTCTTGCTGAGCTTATGTCGATAAGGGAAGCTCTTTCTTGGCTAAAAGAAAAATAGTATGATCATGTCATTGTGGAGTCTGATTGTTTAACGGCTGTTCGAACTATTTTAGCTCCGTGTTCGAATAATTCAGAGATTGGAACCTTGGACCTTGATTGTCTTTCACTCAAGCGTCACTTCCTTCACTTGTCCTTCCAATGAACGCGTAGGATTGCTAATAAGGCGGCTCATTCGCTCGGAAGGGTGGCCTTATTACATGCAAACCTTCATCACTAGAGTGTTATTCCTCCTTTTTTAGATTCCATTTTATTTTCTGATTTTTCTGGTTGTTCAAACAATGATGATGAAAGGCTTCTAGGGTCCGGGTGTACAGGGTAAGCCTGTTAGCTTGGGCTAGTTTTTGCCTTTTCTTTATTATCATTGTCTTCGTTTGCTATTTGTTTTACCTTTCATAAAAAAAAGAAGAAGAAATCCTACATGTGATAGAATCATAAAGAAGATTGGAATTGTTGGAGATAAACATGTTTTAGTGGAGATAAACATGGATGAGATTTATCAATTTTTTAGGAGCTGCATTTTTGTATATTTATGTGGAAAAATAAGCAGCCTATTCATCGATTTTAGCAGCTGCATTTCTTTGTGCTTTCATGAACAATTACACGATCTATCTATTGATTTTTGCAGCTGCATTTTTCAGCACTTCAATGAAAATTATATGTTTTATTTATTGATTTGTCCTGCTGCATTTTGGGAGGTTTTGAATTTCAGACCTTTCATTGTAAAGTCCTGAAAAGAAATTAAAAAGATTTTGGAATTAAATTGCTTTACTTTTAAAATATCATAAATTCACTTTTCAAAATAAAAAACAAAATTTTATTTTTGTAATTAATTTAGTAATAAAAATTGATGTGTACATTAAAAAAATGTGAATTGGAGAGGCAAAGAGAAAAAGGGTTTCTCATCATTAAATTGAAAGATTGGAGGAAATTTAAAAAAAACTAAAAACTAATTAATTGATGCCTAGGGTGAGGAAACAAGAGATAAAAAAGTGAAAGAAAGAATGAGAAATTATCTATAAAGAAAGAGCGATTTTTAAAATTTTATTGAAATTGTCTTCTCCTATATTATTTTCAAATAGTGAAAGTTAATAATAATAATAATAATAATAATAATAATAATAATAAT
>JAOQMR010105163.1:0-12273 GCA_027563865.1 Erythroxylum pelleterianum
TTAGGGCACAAATAATCAGTCCCGTCCATGAACAAGTCGACTTATCCCTTGTACAAGTCGACTTGTCGGGACTGAATGCGTGTAAGTCGACTTATCTAACGAACAAGTCGACTTGTACACGACTTACACCTACAGATTTAAGGTAAGGGCATTTTTAATGCTTTAGATTTTGGAAAGGTTTCGGTTCAAAGAGCTTAGAAAATGCATGGGTTTAAGTGTTCTAGGACCAATTTTATGCATATTTTTCTTTGGTTTCTCATTTAGAATTCCTATTGATTTTGGAATTGTATCAATGTTGAAGCAAATAAAGTGAGGCAAGAGGAGCAAAAGGAAAGACATCCGTAAGCAAGCATACAAACAAGAAATTCAAGGTGGGTTACATTTTTTTGATTAAGTAATAAGCCATAAATGTCTCTTTTAAGAAATGGAAATAATGAGTTTTCAACTACCTCTAAAATGTGCATTTATTGTTCTTTGAATGCTTTGAAAATGTGTTGCATATTTGTGTATATAAATTTTTGTTTGATTTATGAAAATGATTTTGAAAATGTATCAAGCTTAAGAAATCAAGTTTCCGAAATGTGCCTTTTTAGGCAATATGTATTACAAGTCATGAAATACATGTTATATGGGTTTGTGGTGGTCCCTTAAGTTAAGTCAAGTGCACTTTGACAAAAAGGCTTCTACCCCCTGCCCGTTAGTGGCATGGAGCTCCTTCATGGACTCCCATAAGTTCACGACAACGCAATACCATTATGTGGAAATGCATAGTACGTTCTGTTATTGGATGCACCTGAACCATTTTGATGTGATTTTATGCTTATGATTATGATAAGAAAGATGCATGCGTGTTTCGCATTAATGTGAATGTTTAAGATGGAAAAGACTATTTCAATGGTTTTACTAGTTACTAGTTATAAAATTGTTACCCACGAGCTTTAAGCTCACCCCCACTTTCCTCCCCATAAGCAGATGATGAGCAAGAGATCAAGTAGTAAAGAGCCAAGGCATCACTCCATTTTTGAAATGTTTTCTAATTTAAGCAAATCTTGTAAAACAAGGCTTTAGTTGCATTTTGAGCAACTCATAATTCACGTATCTTTTGTATTTTGGGATTTTAAGATATTAAGGTATTGGGGCTTGAAATTCCCACTAAAGCTTTGTAAAACTCTTATCTTTTGATGAAAGTGGAATAAGATTGCATTTTTGCTTATGACTTCCTCTCAAGTTTATACATTACATTTTTAAGTTTGCAAAAGGAGAAAGTTCAAGTTCAGACATCAGGAGAAGATCTGGATTAACCTAGGCTGATTTAGGAAAATGTGCCTTCTAGAAAGTTTTAGAACTTTCTTCTAGCTTTCTAACGGTTTATAGTAGTTAATTTTTAGACATAGGAGTCCAAAATTATGGTCCTTAGAAGGGGAGATGCTTAGGAGTAACAAGTCATATCGTCTGTAAGGATGTATCGTCTGTAGAGGAGTATCATTTGTGATGACATCACATCATCTGTGATGACATCATATCGTCTGTAAGGATGTATCGTTTGTAAAGACGTATCGTCTATAAGGATGTATCCTCTGTAAGGAAGTATTGTCTGTGATGACGTCATATCGTCTGTAAGGATGTATAGTCTGTAAGGATTTATCGTCTATAAGGATGTATCGTTTGTAGAGATGTATCGTCTGTGATGACGCATATCGTCTTAAGTTAACTCTACTTCGTCTTAAGCATTGCATCGTCTTAAGTTGACTTTGTTTCATTTTAAGTTGACTCTACTTCATCTTAAGTGTTGATTCGTTTGCTTTTTGCTTCATCTGCTTCTTGCATTCGTCTGCTTATTGCATTTGTCTACTTCTTAATTCGTCTGCTTTTTACATTCGTCTGCTTCTTGCATTCTTCTGCTTTTTTCTTCGTCTGCTTCTTGCATTCGTCTATTTTTTGCTTCGTCTGCTTCTCACATTCGTTTGCTTTTTGATTCGTCTTCTTTTTGCATTCGTCTGCTTATTGCATTCGTTTTCTTTCTGATTCGTCTGCTTCTTGATTCATCTGCTTTTTGTATTCGTCTGCTTTTTTCATTCGTCTGCTTCTTGCTTCGTCTGCTTCTTGCATTCATCTGCTTCTTACATTCATCTGCTTCATGATTCGTCTACTTTTTGCAATCGTCTGTTTATTGCATTCATCTGCTTCTTGATTCGTCTGCTTTTTACGTTCTTTTGTTTCTTGCATTCGTCTGCTTTTTGCTTTGTCTACTTCTTGCTATCATCTGCTCAATTTTTGACCCTTCAAATGATAGAATCCATCTTCGAGGTTTTTATGAAAGTTGTAGATCTCGAGGTCTTCTATTAACTACCTCTAAAATGATCTTAATCTAATATCCCATATGACAGTTATGCTAATTGCCCAAAGTCAGGTGCAATATGATTGAGGTCAAAACCCTATTCGAGTTTTTCGGCCATAACTTTGTTGTGGGACCTCTAATTACGATGATTCTTGTCTCTAAATAAACTAGAGACATAGAGCCACAAATGCTTAGAACAAGTCGAAATGAAATTCCAGTTTGGGATTTCCCAAAATCAGTTTAGAAATAGGAGAAGTGAGTTGTTTGGGTGTTTTTCTTGGTAGGGGCATGCCACCCTTGTGGGATACGCGTTCAGATGTCACTTATGACGTCGGGCCCGTGACTCGCGAGGGCGGGGTTCCCAACAATTACTTAGGGAAGCTGTGGTTAGTAAATAATGCGTCTAATGGTGTGTTTAAGGATGAATGTGTCCTTCTGAACACAAAAGTGTTTCAAAGGATTTATGTGGTGTGAATTGAATATGATTGTTTGTGAATTGAAATTTTGTGTAATTATATGTAATGTGTAAACACATAATGCATTTATTGGTACATTATTGCAAATGTTTATGTTCATGAGGTATGTTAAGTTGTTGGATATGAAAGATGATGTTCAATTTAAGAAAAATGGAATAAAGACATGTTATGCACTACAGCTTTTGCATGTGGTTCTAAAATCTGAAATGTTTTGTTTTAAAACGGCTAAGTCCTAGTCGTGGGTAAATAGGCATGCCTAAAAGGGTTTGTAGTTGCTTCTATAACCAGATACTAAGGTGTCTTATGTGACTAGACAATTCAGTGTCTTCTGTGTCAAACACTCTGGTGTCTTCTAATTTTAGATGCTTTTGTGTCTTATGATTGAGAGACTTAAGTCTCTTTTGTTTCAGATATCAAACATAGGTATCTTTTGTTTTGGTCCCTTTACCCACTTCTCTAAAAAGGATTAGCAGGCTAACTTGTTTTGTATTCTATTATATGCTCAGTTGTGATATAATCAAGCTTTGTTATGAAATAACTAAGTTCTGTTATGATATAATCAGATATTGTTTTGATACAGTCAAGTTTTGTTTTGGTACTTTAAAGTTTTGTTATGATATTATGGTATTATATTCTGATACTTGTAAGTTTTGCTCTGAAGCCAATATTTCTTGTTTTGATATGTTATATTATGTTATGAGATACATATTGTTTGGATTACGCTTTAATATGAACAATTAAAGATTGCTTGAGATGTGATCTGATTCTGTATATGTGAATGTTAAACTAATGTTAGAAATAGTTGCCAATTTATATCTTGTTTAGTTATTTCCCCACTAAGCTTTAGGCTTAGCACGGTGGTTTTGCCTCCATTTTGGTTATGATAAGAAGGTTTAAAGACTGGGCAAAGACAACCGAAGTCGCCAAGGAGATTGTGTTTTGTTTTGGAAATGTTCAGTTTGTTTTTGAGTTATATTTAATGTAATGGGACATATTGGAATTTGTATTTTTTAATGGTTTGTAATAACTTTAATACAGGTTGGATTTGGATTTTAAGGCTTGTATGTGATAAGTACCATGTGTATGTTATAATTTGAATAACCCAACCTATGAAATGAAATGTATGTTACTTGAGTTTCTGGAAATGCTTTAGCATGTTTTAGATTGTTTCAGTATTATTTTGTGTGGCAACTGCATATCCTTCCAGGGGGTATGTGAGTTCTACATTGTTTGGTATTAGAGAATGGTTTAGGTGATTCTAGTTTGACCAGCGCTTAAATATTGCTTATACTTGGATATAAGAGTTGTGTTTGGCCTAACGCGGATTGTCCCATGTTTTAGTTTAGATTTAAGTATGGAAAATATCATGAAATCATTGACGAGGCTACAAAGAGTAATAATCCTACACAATCTCGTCCATCTATATCGGGACCCTCTGGACTCAATTGAGGTGAAGTTGAAGTGCCACCTCCTTCACCTCCAACATAGGGGGAGGCTTTGGTTAAGCTGTCGCAAGACATGATGATGTTATTACATCATATGACCGCACCCAAAGCTCCAATTGATCAGTTGTGGAAGTATGGAGCTAAGGAATTTACTGGAACATCTCTGGAGGAGCCTGAAAAGGAAAAATTCTGGTTGGAAAAGGTAAAAGGGTGCTAGATGAAATTAGTTGTCCACCAGATTAGATGGTGCACTGTGCTATCTCTTTTCTTTAAGGAGCAACTTATGAATAGTGGAAGTTTCTTTTGAGGAATCCTTAGTTACTGGAGCTTCTGACTTGGGATTTCTTTTCCCAAGAGTTTAAAGCCAAGTATGTGACAGAAGCCTATAGAAAGGAGAAATGGAAGCAATTCTTGAACCTGAAGCAAATAAACCTTTCTGTTGTTGAGTACAACAAAGAGTTTAATCGACTAAGCAACTATGCATCTGAACCCGTACTTACTGAGGAGTTCCAGTGTCATAAGTTTGAAGATGGTTTAAATGATTCAATCAAATAGCATTTGGCGGCATTTACTCTTTTGTAGCAAGTGAAGTATCATCAGTTAGTACAAGTTGCTATTAAAATAGAGAAGCATTAGATGGTTAGAAGAGAAAGGGTGCAGTGAAGGGGTTCTCGTATTTCTAAGGCTACAGGTTCATGCTTTCAATGTGGTAGCACTGATCATTTAATAGCAAGTTGCCCTATAAGATAGTCCCAGACATCACAAGCTAGTATGGAGGTCTCTCATGCACCTGCTAGAAACAGAGGACGTGGTAAAGACCGTGGAAGATCTAATCAGTTCAGGCCTAATCTAAGTACTATTTTAGAGACTGTTGATTGACTTGCAATACCTTCTACTTCAGCTGGAGCTTATGCTTTGAAAGCTCGTGAGGATTAGGATGTGCCTAAAGTCATTGCAGGTACTATTTGTCTCTTTGATTCTTAAATGCATGCTTTGATTGATCTCGGATCCAAAAAATTCCTATATCTGTATTGGAGAAATTTCTGATAAAGAGATGCCTATAAATCAGTTAGATTATGATATTCATGTAACTAGTCCTCTGGGTAGTAGTGTGTTGGTTAATCAGGTTTATTGAAATTGTCCTGTTATGATCCAAGAAAATGAGTTTGTAGCATATCTAATTGAATTTCCTTTTCATGATTTCGATTTGATTTTGGGTATGGATTGGTTATCCAAACATCATGTGGTGGTTGACTGTAGTGTTAAGGCTATTATGCTTAGGAAGCCTGATCAACCAGAAATAATATTTTATGGTATCCGTACTGGTTCTCTGATTAATGTGGTATCTACTATGCAAGCTCGAAAGTTCCTTAGGATGGGATGTGAAGCTTATTTGGCTTTTGTGATTGATTCCAAAAAAGAGGGTGTTAAATTACAAGATATTCCAGTGGTGAGCGAATTTTCGGATGTGTTTCTTGAAGAATTACCCGGACTCCCTCCTAAAAGAGAAGTGGAGTCTATATGTAGAGCACCATACAGGATGGCTCCTACTGAATTGAAGGAGTTGAAGGTGAAGTTGCAAGAGCTACTGAATAAGGGGTTCATTCGACCCAATATCTCACCCTGGGGAGCATCGTTTCTGTTTGTTAAGAAGAAGGATGGTCCTTTCCAAATGTGCATCTATTACAAGTAGCTGAACAGATTCACAGTGAAAAATAAGTATCCGTTGCCAAGGATAGAAGAAATGTTTGATCAATTGAAAGATGCAGGAGTATTTTCAAAGATAGATCTGCGATCAGGATACTATTAACTTCAGGTAAAGGATGTGGATGTTCTGAAGACTGCATTCAAGCCCGTTATAGACATTATGAATTCTTAGTAATGTTATTCGGGTAAACTAATGCTCCAGCTATATTCATGGATCTTATGAATAAAGTGTTTAGTCCCTATTTAAACCAGTTTGTAGTTGTGTTTATAGATGATATCTTAGTCTAGTCTAAGAATGAGCATAATCATGTTGAGCATCTACGAATTATGTTACAAACTCGACAAGAAAAGCAATTGCATGCTAAGCTGAGTAAATGTGATTTCTGGCTTCAGAAGATATCTTTTCTAGGACATGTTGTTTCTTCTCAAGGGATTAGGGTTGATCCCAGTAAGATTAAAGCAATTGTTAGCTAGAACCCACCACAGAGTGTGACAAAAGTGAGAAGTTTTTTAGGATTGGTGGGTTACTATTGCCAGTTTGTGAAGGGGTTCTCGGTGATAACATCTTCTTTGACTAAATTGCTACGAAAAGGAGTGAAGTGTGAATGGTCTGATAAATGTCAAACTAGTTTTGATTAATTAAAAAGAATGCTTACTAAAGCTCTTGTGTTGGCTCAACCCACTTCTGGCAAGGAATATGTTATGTTTAGTGATGCATCTAGAAACGGTTTAGGTTATGATTTGATGCAGGATGGAAAGGTAGTTGCATATGCCTCTAGGTAACTAAAGCCACACGAATAGAACTGTCTTACATACGATCTCGAGCTTGCAGTAGTAGTATTTGCTTTGAAAATCTAGGGACACTACTTATATGGTGAAAAATACAGGATTTTCATTGATCATAAAAGCCTGAAGTACTTGCTTACCCAAAAAGAACTTAATTCGAAACAACGGCATTGGTTAGAACTATTTAAAGATTATGATTGGATTGTGGCCTATCATCCTAGCAAGGCTAATGTCGTGGTTGATGCCTTAAGTCAGAAAGACTATTTCAGGATTGTCAGTGCAATAGGGTGAAAGGAGACCTGCATCTGATGGGGCTTTAATAGCTCAATTAAAAGCTAGGCCTACCTTAAGACAAGAAATTTGTGATGCCCAGAAAGTTGATGATAAGTTGCAACAACTTATCTTGGCAACTCGAGAAGGCAAACAACCTGACTTTTCTGTGAAAGGAGATGGTAATCTGTATTACAAAGATCGATTTTGTGGGCCAGCTAATGATGAATTGAAGAGAAATTGTGTTGGGCACCAATTCTGGAGCCCAACTCTTGCTTTGATACCACATTATGAGGGAAACAATATAATCATACTCTTTAATCCATTACTCACCACTCATAGTCATCATTCACATTTCGATACCCTCAAACAAGAGTTTTACAAAGCTATAATGGCCTCTCAAGCCACAATACAACATAGTCCAAAATCTCAAATTACAAAAGTTACAAGAACTACAAAATAGCAAAAGAAACAATTCCTTTAGGCTCTTGATCACTTGATCTCTTAGCTATCACCTGAGGATGGGACAGAGAGGGGGTGAGCTTGAAAGCTCGTGGGTAACAGTTTATAATAAAAAAAAGTAAGCAGATCCTTGAAAACATTTTCTTGTCTTAGAAAACTTTCTTTGAGTTCGTAATCACATGATTCTTAGGCTTTCAGCCAAAATCCATAAGTCACAAAAACATGAATGCATCACACTTGTTCAAACATATCATGCGCACATCAGAATGGTTTGGGTAAGTCCAAAACAGAACGTACTACACATTTCCCCTAAGGGTCCTGTGTAGCCGTGAACAGAATGTACTATTGCAATCCCATTTAATGGTCTTGCGTAGACATGAACTTATGAGAGTCCATGAAGGAGCTCCATGCCACTAGCGGGCAGGTGGGAGAAGCCTTTAACTTGGGTCAACGTGCACGTGACGATTCTTGAGAAACCACCACAAACCCACATAACACATATATTTCAAATTCTTGTAAACTTGTTGCCCAAAATGGTACTTTTCTTGAAAACTTGCTTATCATATACTTGTCGTATATCTTGAAAACCCTTCTTGAAAACATGCTTTCAGAAACATGCATCTTTTTCAAAATATCACTTTCATGGTCTTTTCCTTTTGAAAAACATCATCAAATCATGTAAAAACAAATAGCAGATTTCACAAATCAGTCATGAACAATAATGCAGCACTTATGATGCAAATAAAATCAGAAAATCTCTTTGATTTAAAGAAACCAGTAGTAGCTTATTACTCTATTTATAAACATGTACCCACCTTGATTTCCTTGCTTAAAGACTTGAGAAAATGCTTCTTCTCCTGTTCCTCTTGTCTCTCTTGATTCCTTCATACAATAACAAAATTCCAACTCAATAGGGTTTTCAACTAAAAATCCCATAAAGCACAATCACTAAAATTGGTTCCAAAATACTTAAACCCAAACATTTTCTAAACTCCATGAACTAAAATCCTTTAAAAAACCCAAAAGTTTCAAAATGATCTTACCTTCATTCTCCACCAAATGAAGGGATCCTTAGCTTAAATGGAAGCTCTTCTCTTCCTCTACCTTTTTCTCTTTTTGAACAACCTCAAAATCTCTCTTGAAGGCTAAGGAAATTAAAACTCTAGCTTGTTTCTCTTCTTTCTCTTCTTTATCTTCTTCTCTTCATATTTCTCTCTCTTTATGACACTTTTTCCTCATCCACACATTTTGTTTCTCTAGAATCTTCTCATTCACGTTTTCTCCTTTATTTATAAGTAAGACAATACTTCTTCTTCCAATTATGCCCTTAATGAGTCCAAAAATTCCATCTTATCCTTCCTTATAGGCTTATGTTCTTTTAAACTTAAGTGTCCTACCAAAAATACCCTTGAACATTTTGACATAACACTTTCTTCTAGAAAATGTCCCCCATTGACTTAAGTTTCTGATGCCACCGAAATCATTCAATTTGGTTCATTGATTCAAAAGATATACTTCAAACATTCTTGGACTGCTCTTGTCCATAACAGTATACTATACACAACCTCCATCTGAAATTTTAAACATATTAGAGACTGAAATAGATTCTAATTTCTTCATACTACTTGTAGCTCCATGTCTCTAGTTTACCACAAATCAGAAATCATCTCATTTGGATCAGTAGAGCTCTAGAAATCATCAAAATACTGAAATATATTCAATGGAGTAACACCAGTTCATATTATTTAAGAACACATTCACTGTACCCATCCCACTGTTTTCACTCAATCTTTCTTATTTAACTTCAGATTGCTTCTATTTTTGGTTGAGATATAAAGAAAAGTCTTATGAATCCAATGGTTCAAGAATCAAGTCATTTGGAGGTCTAGTGAAGAAGTTATGGTCAAAAGAAGCAACCATGTTTATGAACTTAATCATACTGAATCTGTTTCGGGGAAACAACCATAACTTTCTGTAGAAATCCCTGACTGAGGTTTTCTTTAAATTTTTTGAAAGAAAACGTCAAAAGTACAACTCTTATGAAGACCTCGAAGGCAAATTCTTACATAAGATGGGTCAAAAATAGAACAGACAATATGACATCATTTTTAAGACGAAGTGACATCATCAGACAATATAAGGTTGGGAAAATTGCCATAACTTTCCCTACAGATATCGGATTAAGGTGTTCTTTATATGGTTGGAAAGAAGACTTCAAGAGCTACAACTCTCATGAAGACTTTGAAGGAAAATTCTTTCATCTGAGGGGTTAAAAATAGAACAGACAATATGACATCATTTTTAGACGAAGTGATGTCATCAGACGATACAAGGTTAGAAAATTACCATAACTTTCTCTACAGATATCGGATTAAGGTTTTCTTTATATGGTTAGAAAGAAAATGTTGGGACCCGATCTCAGGAACCAGATCCCAACCGAAAAACGGAAACTAATCGGAGCGAAACGAAAACTCGGATAACAAATGGCGAAAGATCACAAATTCGACATCCGCGGACTAAAACTTTAGAAACACGCCGCGCGGAAACCCTAAGACATTCCAAATCCGGTATAAATTTTTTTCAGTCTTATTCTTTTCTTTTTCATCTTATTCATCTTAAATCCATTTTCGTACCAATCTGTTCTCATGCTCCTTATTCAAACTCATTAAAATAAAAAACAAAAAACTTTTCACTCTTGGAAATTCGACCTTATACAAATCTCAACTACTTAATCATATTCTTATATATCCATACAAGTTCCTCATCTTTTAATCAATTCTTATTTTCTTCTACCTTTCTTTCAACCATTCTTTCTACCAAAATTTCGGCAGCATAACGACTGTATTTTGACAGCCCAAAAATTTCTGCAAAGGTAAATTACACTTCTAATATCACAACCAACCTTACTTCATAGTCATCGGACCTCCCGTCCGGAATCCAAACGCAACCAAACGCATACCTAGATTTAAAACACTTCATAATCTCACAATCAAATCAATCTCAATCACATTCACATTCATATATACAATCCATAATTCACTTTCATAATTCAATGCCATAATCATACATAACTCAATCCCATACATACATAAAGACATTATTCATACATACGGTGAACTAATGCTTATTAACAATCTTAACTGCATTCAATGCCATATACAACACAATACCAAAAGGCTAATTATGCAAAACACGAAATAAGCAAAATAGAGTAATATCTTCACTTTCCTTCATTCGATCTCCTGCCCGATACTTAGAGATGGGTGAAAGGGGGTGAGCTCGAAAGCTCGTGGATAATATATTTATAAATTAAAATATAAGAAAAAAAATATATTTCTCAAAGCATTTGTTATTTTGCAAATCTTAAAAAAAACTTATTTCTTCAACTTTTCACATTTTCAGATCATTTATTACTAATTTCCAAAAATGTCTCGATTTCAAAGCTAAATTTCTTGTTCCTTTAAAATTCTCAAATCTTTCCAATCATGCATACATGAATGCAACACAGTTTCAATGCATCATAAATATGAACAAAAGCAAAAAGCACATAAACAAAATCAAAAATCACATAACATAACAGAATGGTTTGATGTTGGACCCCACACCCCACACCCCACACAAAGGTGTTTGCAGGTTATACTGCGGCGTGTGTTTGTAGGTTATACTGCGGCGTGTGTTTGCGGGTTATACCGCGGCATCCAACACAAATCACATAACACATTCAATGGTTGGAGTAGGCCCTAACATAACGAACTGCACATTCCCGCATAGCGGTTCGGTGCAGTCGTGAATAGAGGGGAGTCCGAAATTCAGAGCTCCTAAGCCACTTGCGGGTAGCCGGGAGAAGGCTTTTAACACGAGACCAGTGCACTGACTCAACTTAAGGGACCTAACCCAAACCCACATAACACATATCATACACTAAAAATCAAATTGCCCGAAGGCACCTTTCGAAACTTGATTTTCCATACGTATACCACTTATGAATGTCACAATTTCACATAATTCAGTGTAAGCATTCACAGCAAAGCATGCAACAATTTTCATGATTTATCAACAATTATTTCAATGATATCAAATCATTCAAACATCAAAGAATGAACAATTTGCAAACTTGATCAAATCATTCATAATTAGTAAATTTCAAATTTCTAACACTTTATCAAAATTACTAAAACAATTTTAACTCAAAAATCATATCAAGTCTCATCAAATCATTCATAACATACCTTAGAAAAATTAGCGTTGGAAACCCTAAAGACACTCTTGGTCTAAACTAATCTAGATCGGTATAAATTTCTTTTTCTCTTTCATTCTATTTATTTTTTTATTCCAACTCATACAAAGCAACTCAATTTCCTATTTGGAAAAGCATCCTCAAACAAAAATTATTTCTTCAATTTCTATCATATCTCAAAACTCATCAATTTACAAAAAACTTATTTCTCTTAAAAATCCCACACCTATCTAAAACCAATCAAGCCATATACAAAGCACTTCAATATTTCAATTCCAGCAACACAATCATTACCATCATTTCATACACAAAAAGCACTTCAATATATCCAATCCATCCATACAATTCATCGGACCTCCTGTCCGGAATCCCAACACAAACAAACACATACATAACCAAAGCACTTCTATAATTCTCAAACATCAGTATCATCAGACCTCCTGTTCGGAACCCATATCACATTCGATCACATTCATATTCAATTTATATACAAATCCATAGTTCAAGCCCATATACAATTCCAACCTCAAAAATCCAAAATACAAAAGATAC
>JAOQMR010105173.1:0-12273 GCA_027563865.1 Erythroxylum pelleterianum
CGTCTCTCATTTATATGGCCAAGGCGACAATGCCATAAGTAAGTTGATTTTAAATTATCTCGTTTATGTCTTTTCGTATCATTGACATTCATAACTGGATGTGACATATCTAATATGTAAATTCCATTGTATAATGTACCAGTACCATAGAGTATTCCATTTGAATTAATAGAATAGCTAGTGCTACTAAAAGTGAAATGGAAACCAGCTCTATTTAAACAAGAAACAGACAATATGTTCTTAGTTAAAACAGGTACAAAATAACATTCATCCAGTTTGATTACAAGCCCACTGGGGAGAGACAAAACATAGTGCCTACGGCTAATGCAGTAACTCTTGCTCCATTTCCCACATGCAGGTCTAGTTCTCCCTTTAAGAGCTGTCTACTGTCCCTGAGGCCCTGCATATCATTGCATATGTGTGAGCCACAACCGGCATCTAATACCCATATGTTATAATAAAAAATAGTATTAACCTCAATGACAAACATACCTGAAGGAGTCGAGGCATCTGATGCCTTCTTCTACTTCAAGGACTCCATATAGACTTTACAGTTTCACTCCAGTGGCCAGTCTTGCCACAATGGAAGCAAGTTCCTTTTGGTGCAGATTCTTTGGTTTTCTTTTTGGGTGTACTTCCTTTTGGTTTCTTGGACTTTTTCTTCTTTAGGTTCTTTTTATTTGACTTTGAACCAGAAGAAATAGAGTCCACCACAAGCACTAGCTTGCTATCCTTCTTAATAGATTGCTCTACAGTCTTGAATAGATTGATCAACTCAGGGATTGTAGTGGATATTTGGTTCATCCGATAGTTTAACACAAACTGTGAAAAACTATTAGACAATCCAACTAGAATTAAGTCAATACTTAATTCATAATCCATAACAAAACCCAAGACAGCCAACCTCTCAATATAACCATTCATCTTCAGGGCATACTGGACTGCAGATGTCCCTAGAGTCATCTTAGTAGTGAAGAACAGCCTCGAGGTCTCGAACCATTCAGACCGAGCTTGCTCATCAAATAGCTCTCTAAGATGAAACACTATGGTATGAGCATCCATAGACTCGTGCTGCTTCTGCAGCTCTGGTGACATCGAGGCGAGCATAATACAGGTAGCCATGTCACTATCTTTGAGTTGCTTACGATATGCTTTCTGATCCTCATCAAAAGCATCATCAGCCAGTAGATCAGGAAGTGGAACATCTAGGACATAGCCTAGTTCCTCAGATCTGAGAACAATTCTCAGATTTCTCAACCAATCAAAAAAAATTAGGTCCAGTTAATTTGTTTGAATCCATAAGCGAGCGCAAATTCACACTGGAAGACATCTTCAATCAACCTAAACGGAAAGAGAGAAAGAATGTTAGAATAGAAATACATGCAAGATCATAAGGACTTGCATGACATACATAGGGCTCCCACTAGTTTCAAAGAATCCATAACCCTCATTACGAATCCAAGAAATATTATGACATAATGTCCTAGTGGGTCGATATTCGACATTACTAAGAATGACCTTGGGTTTACCCAACAAGCCACCTTAGGTCAATCGGGAGGTATCGGTCATACCAGTTGCATCATAGATATCCGACATTACTAAGAATGACCTTGGGTTTACCCAACAAGCCACCTTAGGTCAATCGGGAGGTATCAGACATACCAATTACATCTTAGATACAAATATCGTTCAGTGCTATCAACTCGTGATGTATGCACAAACATTGGGTTATCAACTCTTTGATGCGCGTACATCTGATGCACGCTACCCAATTTCGCCTCTATCTACCTTGACCTTAAGTTCACTCAACAAATCAACGCTTCTAGTGAAAACTGACCCATTAATCCGAAAATCTTATTTTCATGGTTCGAACATATCCGTATAGAGACCCAACAACCCGAACTCTATAAGAACTTTGGTTCTCCCCATATTAATGGAAGGCGTTAGTTTTCATATTATGTGTGAGGGATTTCAAACTCTGGTCTCATCTAAGCTATAGGATTATAGTCACAATGACTATATGGAATGATTTAGGTTACATCAATCACATTGAATCTATACCATTAATCATCCATCATCCCACCTAAACATGTGTAAGTTGAGTTATAGGACCCACAAGTCGAGTTACAATATGCACAAGTCGACTTATGACATGCACAAGTCGACTTATGACTTGCATAAGTCGACTTGTGACTTTCTCAAGTCTGACAAGTTGACTTACAAGTCGACTTACAGGTCGACTTATGCCACGAATTGCTCTCTAATCGGCTAATTTCTCAATCCGTGCATTTCCAATTCACAATACCAATATACCAAGTATATTATCTTTTATATTGATGTGCTAATGAAACATTTTCATTGTATCATGCTTGCCATATAGTCATACTATACATGAAGGACTTAAAATAGAGTAATACACTATTATTCTCTTAGATTTCCAAATAATTTAAGAACACCAAATTGTCACCCTAAGTATCTCTAGTTAGTCTACACTTTATCAAAACTACTTTGGCACTGGTCATATAATTCGTGACGGCCAAAACAATCAAGACAACGAAATACACTAACGAGACGCTAATGTGACCGAAAATTGTTTGGAAACCTAATTTCAAGAAAATCA
Source organism: Erythroxylum pelleterianum (assembly GCA_027563865.1). Taxonomy (NCBI): domain Eukaryota; kingdom Viridiplantae; phylum Streptophyta; class Magnoliopsida; order Malpighiales; family Erythroxylaceae; genus Erythroxylum; species Erythroxylum pelleterianum. The sequence continues at coordinate 2,621 of JAOQMR010105173.1, forward strand.
ATTTGGCATGCATACAACATCAATGTAACACATTTTAATCACATTAAAAATGATCCAAGGCATTGGAATCGAAAAATACACAAGCAATCATTCCAAACTAAACAGTCCTAGCAACTTTCTCAAAACTGCCAAGTTCTGTCTTTTGCTCGAAATGATCATTGAAACAATTTCAATAAATGCTGAGAAAATTACAGAGGTTATAACATGTTCACAACATGCTCCATGAAAGTTTTTAGGATTTATTTCCAACAAAAACGCAACCAACCTCAGCAACTAACATACTCTTCCCATCACTCCCTAGCTCTTGCCATTCCTTTAAACCATGATCCATCCCCCTTAAACCATATCTAAAAGCTACCTACTAGATTGAAGTTGAATTAAAAGGAGGTAGTAAGGGAGTCCACATAGACAAAACTCCACTACTAACCTCTTGAACCCTCAGACTCCCTTCTAGTAGCCCCCTATCGAAATCTTAGAAAAGGGAGCTAGATGTTGGTCTTCCTTTACAAGATTTTTTATCTCCAAGAGACTTCCATACCCCATAATCAGATCCTAGGTTTTGAAATAGTGGAAAGACAAAGGGATTGTCGAAGTCCTCTTAAATGTGGAAGACCTAATCTTATTTAAATCCACTTTATAGGGGATACACTAGGTTTTGTATTCATATGGAATTAAAGAACGACCTTCTTAAATCTATTCCCATATTAAGGCTTAGAGAAAATGATCAATTGCTTAGGGATTCTATTAAGGTATCTTATTAGTGAAGACCTCTCTTGCAGCGCCAAGGGAAAGTATAGAAGGAAACTGTTAGGAAATTCATTAGGGGAGACTACACAGAACTCATGGTATCAAATAGCTCTACTTGTAATCCTCCTCTTATTCCTCTTTATGCTAACAAGACAATTAGCTCTAGCCCTACAATTTAGTTTAAGACTTTAGAGATTCAAAAATAGACGCTCCCTAATCCAAGACATCATAATAGATCTATTAAAGCCCAAACTAGTACAAAAACTAATGGCTTGTCCCATATAGACCTGAATGATTTGTAAACCTCCAACTTTTAGCTATCATTCGAATGGGCTGCCCCTATGCCTAAACTAGTTTCTCTAACCCAAGAGAAGGAATAATTTAAAACCATTAGCAAAATGAAGTCCAATAGGAAGGCAAAGATGAAGGGCTTAGCCCTTAGCTTTCCCTCTCCTAAATAATGATTATGGTATGAAACATTAAGGGCCTCAATAGGCCTTTTGGAGAATAAGCTAAAAGAGGAGAAATCTAGAAGCTTTTGGTTCTTTGGAAAAAGCTGGAAGATGATTTCTAAATATATGTAACACTATAATAGAAAAATTGTCATTGGTTAAGACCCTGAGAAGATTTGTATTGTGAGCTCTTCTATTATTAACCAATGCATTAACCTAAATGTTAGATTGTATGGCTTAAACTTCCAACGATCTCTTATGTTTATGTGTGCATTCAATTATGACTTTCAAAGATCCTCACTTTGGAACTCAGTAAAGAATGCCTATAATTTTATTGATGTACCCTGGTTAATCCTTGAGAACTTTAACGCTACTCTATTTGCATATAAGCCTGATTTAGAAAGATGCAATCCTTGCAATGAATTTAGGTCCTGCATTACCAATATTGAAGTCGCTGATCTAAAAGGAGAGGGTAACTACTTCACCTAGTCCAACAAGTGAGAACGGTTATGGTTAATGAGGAAGAAGTTAGATCGGGCCCTAGTAAACTAGCTCTAATTAGAGATGTTTCCTAACAACAATGTCATCTTAAGTTAATGCAAGATGTTAGACCACTCACTTATTAAGTTATACATACACTTTATTTACTTTCTAAGATGTACTCCATTCAGAATCTTTGACTATCTTACCAATGCTGATGATTTCCATGATGCTGGTAAGAAGGGAATGAGCCTTGAAATCTCTAGAATTGAGATTTATAAATGTTTCAGGAAACTAATAGAAGTAAACATTGAACTAAAAATGCTTTCAAATTCTATGGGACCAAGCACTGAGCAAGGCCTTACTTTATCTAGGGAGAACCTGAACTTGTCCTCGTAAAGACTATGATTTTCCTGATAATCCTTTACTCATCATAAGTGAAATCAACTCTCAATGTTTACATTTCTGCCCTAGAAAGACATTGCTCTCTCCTCACACAAAAAGCAAGGGTTTTTTGGTTATAATAACATGACAGTAACTCCAAGTTTTTTCATAGAGTCCTCTTATCGAAAAGGAACCATGATATAATATCTTATATCGCTTTTTCCAATATGAAAAAAATGGAAGAACAACCTTAACTCTTACAAAGTGCTTTTGACTTATTCAACAGCTTCTTAGATATTATCCCTTTAACTCCACCTCAATTTTAAAAATCAATAAGTTTTACCTTAAATCATCGATAATGCTTAGTGCACCTTATTGACCTTGGCTTTTACTACTAATGAGATAGAAAGGGTAGTCTTTAGCCTAAACTTAAACAAAGCTCTAGGTCTTTATGTGTTGAATGTTCTCTTCATCTAGACTTAGGATACCATAAAACGTCAAGTTTGTAATGCTATTATGGAGTTCTTCTCTGATAGGGAGAGTTTGGAATAAAACCAATATTCAATTGGTCCCTAAAACTAACAATAGGCCAATTGTATGTCTTGATATAGTCTATAAAACTATTGCCAAACATCTAGCCAATAGGCTAAAGTTAATGCTCCCTCATATGATTAACCCAACTTCGGTTGATTTTGTGCAAGATATATAGATCTATTAGTGATAACATCATTTTAGTCTAGGAGGTACTGAAAAAATACCATAAGAGAAGTTTTGGGAAAAATTGCACCATAAAAATATATCTAAAAATATTCTGATTATGTTACCTGAGACTTTATCATTTAACCTATGAAAGCTTTTGGCTTCTCAACTCTCTTTATTCATTGGTTCAAGCAGTGTATCACTACCCCTTTCCTATAGTATAGTTGTCAATGGTGAGGTGACTAATTTAATCAAAGGACCTACGAGAATTAGGTAAGCGGATCCTTTATCCCTTTACCTTTTTACCATTTGTGCTTGAGTTCTATCAAGACATCATTGCATTTAACTCTAAGCATCAGAACAATTTAAATTATCACAAAGGTTATGAGTAATTTAGTAATTTTTAATATGCTGATGATATCCTTTTATTCGGTAGTTTAACCCTAATTCTATATAATTCCTTACTAGGTTCATTACCTATTCTCTAAGCTCTCAGGATTGAAAATCAATAGAGGTAAGAGCTTTATCATAGTCTTAAAGGACTCCTCTTATCAAGCTCCATCTATTGCCAAAATGCTAACTTAAACCTTAAAGAGCCTCCATTTATGTACCTTGGTTTCCCTATCACTGCTAGCAAAGTCTCTTATAAGGAATGACAAGATTTAATTGATAATATCAAGGAAAAAATCAGGCATTGGACAAAAAAGATCCTTTCTTATACTGGGAGAGTTCAACTTGTATCCTTAATCCTTTGTAGCCTTTATATACATTAGTTCATTATACTACATAAAAAGAAATTGAAAAACTTTTAAGGAACTTATTGTAGACTAGGTAAAGCACACAAGAAGTATTTCGCTAAAGATGGTCGAGTAACCATGTGCCTCCCTAAATGTGAAGGTGTTTTAAGACTGCTTTATATTGTTATTGTTAGAAAAATATTGCCATCTAAAAGGATTTGGAGACTTTTACATTACAAACAATACCTATAGGAGAAGTGCATGCATGTACATCATATTAAAAGAAAAAAATTTTAGATCTTTATATGCAAATATGATAGCTCATAGATAATGAACCAAATTATCAAACAAAGAAAATTGTTGTAACCACTTATCAAATATCATATTTGAAGTGGTACAAAAATTAGGGTCCTTATGGACCATTTCATCTAGACCCTCGGTACCAACTAGTAAGGCACTTGTACCTTGAAAATGCTAAAATTAGCTCACCAATTTTTAATCTTGGCAATCTCCAAATAAAGGATGTTCTTACCTTTCAATTAATTTTCAAGCTACACTCCTAACACTACCTCTGAGGATAGGATCATATGGACCAATCACCTATGTGGCTCTTTTACAAATGAATTCTGCAGGAACTTGATTTGAGCTTATAGTGGTCTTGTATATTGGCCTCACCTTGTGTGGCGTAAATCACTCTTCCCGTGGACTCCTTCATCCTCTAGTTAGCTACATTTAGTAAGATTCCTACACTGGATAAAATCTAAACTTTTGAAGCTTGTGATCTAACATGCAAGCTTTGTAATTCTTTACCTGAATCTCATGAACATCTCTTCTTCGCCTTTCAATACTCATATATGCTTTGGTCCTCTATTATGTTCATTTGTAACATTTCATTTATCGTAACTAGATGGGGTGAAACTGTTCTACAGGCAACCAAATTGAATCACTTGAAGAAGGAAGATTATAAATTAGTGAAGCTTGCTGTTGGATCCATAGTGGTTCAGCCAGATTCTGCTGAGGTTGAACATCGTTATTCTAATCCATGATCTTAAATAGCTTTAGCTAGAGAACACCTGCAAAACAATAAAGGCATGTCAGGGGTTGGTTCCCAGTAGGCCCCTCCGACACTCAAGTCAGTCTTTTTGTGAGGGTTTTAGTAGTTTTCTGAAGAGAAAAGTAGGGTTCTGGAGTCGTACATGGTGAGATAATGAGATTATATAGTAAATACCTGTAGGAATTAGGTCAATGTTGAGGAATGGGTCGATCGACTCATGTGTCATTCTAAGTTTGGGCTTGGGCCTAACACGACTGACCCAACCATAAGCTCCCTACTCCTCGAGTCTGATCGAAGAGAAGGATCGAAGGAGTACATAAGTGTGAGACAGCGTGTTTCTTAGGTAGCTCGTGCTAGGCCCGATCGATAGACTATGACCTGATGCGATCGACCGAACAGATGTAACCGATCGAGGGTAATGATAGAACAGGTCGGTCGGCCATAACGACTGGTCAGGTCGATCAGGTGTATTGTTGAGGTCACCCAGGCGGGAGTAGGGGCTGGGCCCATCGAAACTGATAGTCTGGGCGGCATGGCTTAAATGAAACACTAAGTGTAATTATTGCTGTCGGTCCGTATCTTTCCGCGCGTGGTCCAAATTCTGGGAGACGCGTCCCTTTAACTGTCGTGCAGTTGTCATGCGTTGTCACACATGTCCCTTCGTCTACCTCGCCGCTTTAAGTTTTTAATGACCTTAATTTTCCATCGCTCAGATTTTTCCACGTGTTCAGCTTCGGCTCGGATTGTTGCAACGTGTTCGACGTCGATTGGTAGTCCCGTTCTGTTAACACTATAAATTTTGGAGTGAACAGGTTTTCTTCATTCTGCTCTGTTTTTCCAGCTTCTACCCTCTGTATTTTCATCTTTGTGATTAACATAGTGTATTTTCACTGTTGTCCTCTTCATTCGGAGGTGCCCTGCCCATAATTGGGCCATCGGAGACAGTGGCAGAAATGGCTGAGATGCCGAGGAAAAAGTTGGACAAGCTGTAAGCAGAGAACAGGCTAACGGAGTTGCGGATTTTTATCAAGGGGGAGAGGATTGACGCAGTCGAGTGGCGAAAAGAACAGCACCTAAATGACCTGTCTCTTTCCCTCCTGAGAGGTTGCCGCAACGTTCGTGTCTTTGATTGGTCGGACAGCTCGTCGTTTGAGGATTATGCCGAACTGTTGCTTTCATTCAAGCTCGACCTTCTTTTATAGGAAAGGAGGGAGATAGCCGAAAGAGAACGAGAAGTAGTGCCGAATGAGGACTCATTGTGGCGAGAATTGTGTGCTTGTAAAGGATTTGGATGTCACAGGACTTGTCAGCACAAATATTTCAGAACATATAATGGACAGATTGTTCGACCTTGATGTGAAGAAGTGTGTTGACGATACTTGCAGTAGGCCGGGTAGGAAAGATAATATTTTTAAATAGAAAAACTCATATGGTCGAGCTTGTGATCATGGTAAACTTATTGGAAATAGCAATTTTACTTTTATCCTTCACTGTCTTCTTGGTTTTGTTAGATGACACCTTGAACTATCATTGGCTTTGTGTGAGGGATCGCCTTCTCAAATAGCATGTAGCGTACTAGCGCAATTGGTACGAGTCGATCGATTGGTTTTGTAGGAACTCGATCGAACGAGGTTGACCTTCTAGGTATCGTCTAGCTCTGAGGATCTTACCTCGGTAACCTGGTCGAACGATGTCGAGACCCGAGCGTTGTCGAGGGCTAAACTATGTCAAAAGCCGAGCAATGCCAAGATTTTGTGACTTGACATCACCTGGTTGCAAGAATCTTGTCTTGGCAACCTAGTCGATCGGTGTCGAGGCCCGAGCGTTATCAAAGGCCGAACTATGTCGAAAGCCGAGCTATGTCAAGGTCGTAGCCGAACTATGTTGAGGCCATAGCCTACTGGTGTCGAGGTCGTAGCTGAACTATGTCAAGGTCGTAGTCGAATTATGTCGAGGTCGTAGCCGAGCTATGTCGAGGCCATAGCCAAACTATGTCGAGGCCGTAGCCTACTGGTGTCAAGGCCGTAGCTGAACTATGTCGAGACCGTAGCCGAGCGCTGTCGAGGCCATAGCCGAGCAGTGTTGAGGTCGTAGCCGAGCTACGTCGAGGCCGTAGCCGAACTATGTTAAGGTCGTAGCCTACTGGTGTCGAGGCCGTAGCTGAACTATGTCGAGGCCATAGCTGAACTATGTCGAGGCCGTAGCTGAATTATGTCGAGGCCGTAACCTACCGGTGTGAAGGTCGTAGTTGAACTATGTCAAGGCCGCAGCCGAATTATGTCGATGGCAATCATCTTGTTTTTCTTCTTGCCTTGTTTTGATAAGATTCTTTCTGCCAAGAACTTGCTACCCTTTATTGGCAATGATCATGGCGTGTGCCATTAGAAAACTTGATTGGCAGGGCCAGAAAAAAGGTACCCACGAGTTGCGTTGTACAAGAGCATAAGCGATAATAAATTACAAAACAAAGAAATAATTGAAGCAGAGCTTATCTAATGGTGAATATAGTCCTTCCCATGTCTGACCGAGCTTTCCAGGGTGTCTCCCAGCCACCTCGACCTTTCTTACAACATAACCAATGATCTTTTCGTCTCTCGGCGTTGGTCCTACTGGTCGATCGGCTTTCTCCAGCTGGACTAATCCTTCTGTCGCTTGTGTGAGTCGTCTGTTCTGCCGCTCGGCCAGCGATCGTCTGTTCTTCGTTTTGTGTTTTTCAACACTTCCTCGAGCTGGATGTATTTATCTGCCCGATTTCTTATCTCTTGAATAGACTTGGGCTGATCGAGGGCCAATGACTTCTTGAACTATTCATCCCTCGTGTTGCTCATAAGTGCGGCCAACATGGACGAGCAGGTGAGGTCAGGAACTTCGACTGCTTCATTGTTGAACCGAGCGATAAACTCCCGCAAACTTTCGTTCCTTCCTTAGGTCAACTGCATTACTTCCAAGGCAGTCTTCTGTGGCCGTTTACTCGTAGCAAACTGGTTGAGGAACAATAACTTGAAATCTTCAAAACAACTGATGTAGCGCGGGGGCAAACTGTTGAACCATCGTCAAGCTCCTTCTTGAAAGGCTGTACAGAAATCCTTACACTGAATGGCATCTGGGACGCCATGCAGATTCATCATCGATTGGAAGTGCTGCAAATAATTGAGGGGATCGGTCTTTCCAGTATATTTTTCGGGTGTCGGTATCTTTGTGCCGACCGCTGTGAGGCTATCTATGACCTTCGGGATGAAAGGAGAGTTGTAATGTGTTGTTTGTTGATCCGGATGGGAATTCATAGCTACATTGATTCGATCATCCACAATTTTTCTGAGGCTACAGCAGTGTGCCGACCAGTCATCACACCTATCTGCCTAGCGGGAGTTTACTGCTGTGACGGTTGAGACTGCAGAATTTGGCAGATCAGTAGATCGGTCGCTTCCTCTATTTGTTTCTGGGTGAGGGAGGTTGGTTGTGGTGCAGGAGGGTTATGAGGGTGTGCATTGGTCTCTGCGTTATCCTCCAAGGCCACGCTCTGCGCTTCTTGCTCTCGGCTTTGTGATTGTTACGGTTGATCATTCGGATGTGAATATTGTATTTGGTTGTTCAGATTTTGAGGTGGTAGTTCATCTGTACTAGGGTTTCGGATGATGAAAGGTGATCGAGTCTGAGAATCATGATGCGCCGGTGAAAAGATAGTGGGTTATCGCAAACCTATTCGTTGCAGCGCAAGTGCCGCGACAGCGGCTACATCAGAATTGGCCTCCGCCGCCTGACTTATCTAAATGGTTCTAAACGTGGTGCCCTGATGCCGGGCACCACGGTGGGCGCCAAATGGTTCAGCCGGATTCTGCTGAGGTTGAACGTCGTTGTTCTGATCCATGATCTTGAATAGCATTGGCTAGAGAACAGCTGCAAAACAATAAAGGCATGTCGAGGGTTGGTCCCAGTAGGCCCCTCCGACACTCAAGTCAGTCTTTTTGTGAGGGTTTTAGTAGTTTTCTGAAGAGAAAAGTAGGATTCTGGAGTCGTACCTTTAACATGGTGAGATAATGAGTTTATATAGTAAATACCTGTAGGAATTAGGTCAACGTTGAGGAATGGGCCGATCGACCCATGTGTCGTTCTAAGCTTGGGCTTGGGCCTAGCACGACTGACCCAACCACATAGTATATACCATATGGAAGGAGAGAAATGATAAAAAAAATTTAAAGGCAAACTAAGAGATGTGCAATGTGCTAAAGCTCTGAACATTAAATGCATATTGGACCAAATTTCTGTTAAATACTCCAATATCTTATATGAACTTGTCACTAACTGGTCCCTGTAAATGACTGGGAACTTACTGGGTTTCACTAACTGATAGGGTTTCATATTAGCTTTTTAGCGTATTCTTAACTTTAATCTGTATTATAGTTTTGAATATGGTTTCTGCCTAGTAGTTTAAGCTTAGGCAAACCTTATATGTCGAACCTCATTCATTAGGAATAAAATTCTTTTAATTTGTAAATAATAATATTAATAATATATTTCAAAAATAATATTATGATATTGAAACTTTTTAAAAAGGGATGCGTTGATTGATTAATAATTTTAAAACATTTTCAAGTTATAAAAATTAAAGTATAGAAAGTAATAAGATTTTAATAAGTTAGGTCAATTTGCAAAAGAAAAATGTAAAGTAAAAGTAAATGCAAGTATATTGCAAATTAACCCTTTTTTAATCTATTCCAATCTTTGAACCTCACTAGGGAATTTTGAACCCATCATCTCTTTAAAATTAATGTGAAAAGGTAGCCTTTATGTAACTCCGTCGTTTAAAGTGAATGGAACTTTTACATTTATTCTTCAAGGTGAGAACATGGATATGAATTCTGTGATGGTATTTTGAATTTTGGTATCGGATCGGCTATACTGGCCGGTATGCAAAATATTGGCCAAATACCGGCTGTTACAGAAAATTTTAAAAATTTAGGGAACTTTTTTGGGAAATTTTTAAAAATTTTCACAATTTCCCTCCCTTCCTGCTACCTACTTATCCTTCCCCCCTTTTTTCAAAGTTTTTAAAATAATAATAAATATTTTATTACTAATAATAATTATAAATTAAATAAA
>JAOQMR010105183.1:0-12273 GCA_027563865.1 Erythroxylum pelleterianum
TGAATGTAATACATCTACAATTAAATTTTATTTGATTAATCAGAATGAATCATTGCAAGTGGTAAACCAATAAATAAGCTTAACTTGTTCCGGAGAATTTAATGGTTTATTTGAATTATAGATTGTAAAATACTAAAAGGGCAATGTTCTTAGCAAGGTACACTCTGACATGGGTGCTTCATATTAGATTTTGCAAATGTTCTTTTATTTAATACATTAGCGTAGCAAGAGTTTTATCCTTTAGTTTCATTTACATATAAATGCCTGTTATGATCCATAGCACTATTTATGGAATGATGGTGACGACAACGAAGACGACAAAAACAAGAACAAGAACAACAATAACAATAACAATAACAACAATACCTAGTTAAAATCTCGCAAAATGCAAGATTTAGGAAGATCTAGTAGTATTCAACCTTACTCTTATCAAGTAAATAAGTTATTTTTGATAGATCCACGTATAGCACTAAAAAATGATAATACAAAATATAAATAAATACGTCTACATAAAATAGTAAAAAATATAAATTACTATAAAATACATTACATATAGAACATAGTAATAAGCTAAATAACTAGAAGAGAAGTACTAAATAATAATTAAAAAAAGCTAAAAATAGAACGAAACATGAAGGAAAACATTTTGTTTATGCAATGACAGATATGTACTAATTCATTTTATTTTCAGTTTTGTAAGTTTTGCCAAATAAAATGTATTAGATTGCCTTAATTCAAGTAACCCACGACGAATGAGCCAATAAGGAAAGATGAAAATGGTATTGTCTGTTAGTACATAGTGGGTTCTTTATTAGGTACCTCAGGGTTCCGTGAAAGGATCAAAAACGAAGGTAATGCAGAATACCTAGATTCGGTTTCATCTCTGATTCCGATGCCGATTTCGAGCTCCAAACGTCTCTGAATTTCCCAGGGCCTTTAATGGAAAGTGATCACTGGCTCACGGGTAAGGCCTTTCTACAGTTTCCTTAAATCCCGAGCTTCCTTAACGGGTCAGGAAACTTATGCTCAAGAATCCACTTCTTGAGTAACTGCAGGAGACCTTACCTTTATATAGCTTTGGGTCACTTTAATATCTTTATCTGGATCAAATAGCGCAGCTTAACCAATAATTTATTTAAAAACCAAAATTGCAATTAATATTGTCCAACTTTATGAGACATTGACAAAATGGCCCTTAGGGACAAACAAATGTCTAACAATCTCCCCTTTGGACAATAATTAATTGCAGTAGAATCTAGTTTAAAAACAAATTTTAAAACCCAGTTAAGCCACGCTACTGTATTAGACATCTAAGTTTCGAAAACAAAACATTTGATCCAAAGATAACGAAAGTCCATCATTCTGTCCCGTAAAGCTTTCGGTACCGAAAAGCATCAGATACATGTGTCCTATGTGACACAGATCCAATACAATCACGAATACCTAATACCTCACTAACATGAACAGGAAAATGGAGTGTGGCAAACTACGATGATATCTTTATGATCTAAATTGTATCATCTTCGTTTGTAGGTCTCTCAATTTCTCCAGCTTTATGCTAAACCACATGTGCTAAACTGCATCAGAGAAATCCTATTTTCTCTCACCGAATGCTAAACAGCATTAGAGAAAACCTTTTTGTTCTCCAACTGAATGCTAAACTGCATCAGAGAACCCTTGTGGGATTAAAAACTTATATCCTCCTATGTCATGTCAAACTTTATAGCTAGTTGTATTACACTGTATGCGTCTAAATAACATAGGCACAAGATCAATCTGTATATATGCCCAGTGACCTTCAAATGCTTAAGATTGATACAAATCTTAAGACTTTCATACGTACTATGACAATGTATGATGACACTTAATACTGAGGCTAAATGATGATCATCTTTATCAGTAACCATCATACTATCATAACATTTCAAAATGTATAAATGTACATGGAGCAAACATAACGCTTCTCTAACTGGCAATGTCTAACGACATCAAAACACCCATATTGTAAACTTGTGTTACAAACACAAATAGGTGAAGCCCTTTAGTTAAAGGATCGACTCACAATTCCTCAGTCCTTATAATGCTCCAAACCTTATGTCACTTTTATGTGTCAACACCCTTATGACCAAATAATTGATCTTTAACTACTATGATCCTGTGATATTCTTCATTGTTATAAAACAATACTGTAAGAAGAATGTCACAGTAAAACCAAATGGGTCTAGCTTCTGAATGGACCAAGGTCAACTCAAAAATCAAATTTCTAAACTAAACCATCTGCGAAGCAGCCCCTTAGCATACATCCCGCATGCCTAGTTGAGGAAGTTACACGTGTCTCTTCAACACACTTCGACAACTATGTACCATCTGCAAACTTGAACTGTAACCTTAAGTGAACTTTCGTTCATCTGAACACAAAGCTAACTTTAAATCTGAATTCCCTACGAGGTATAGGGAATTACTATATGTCAACATATAATCCTTGATTCCTTCAAGTATCTCAATACTTGCCAGACTGTATACCAAAAGTCTATAACTGGATTAACCAGATATTGACCAAACAATCAAACAGTAAATGCAATGTCCTATCTAGTATATAGCCTAGCATACATCAGGCTATCCGTCATACTAGAATAAGAAACATTCCTTATAATCTCTCTCTTCACTTCATTCTTTGGGTACTATACCAAAGATTATCTCTCACTGTGAGAGACAGGTGTTACAACAGGTTTACTGTCAACCGTATTAAACCTTTGTAACACATACTCAATGTATGCATTCTTTGAGAGATCTGATGAGTGTTGAGATATGTCCTGGTGAATCCGAATACCTAGGATAGAAGATGCTATACTAAGGTCCTTATGTCAAGGTTCTTGATCAAAAGTTACTTATCCTTATACAACATGATCAAGTGACTTGATGTGAGCACTTTACCATCCTTATACAGTAATAGGAAGATAACTTTGCTCCCCTTTACTGCACTCAACTTCATAGTCCAGGCATATTTCTGACTTTATTTTCCAAGAAGCCGGAAGAGGTCATAACCTCATCAAAAGCAAGGTATCACCTTCAGGAGGTTTATTGTAAACCATATGTTGATCTGCATAACTCGCAACCATGTCAGTACTGTCTGGATCCTAGGACCCTACATGTTGTACCGTATAGACCACTTTATAAAGGTTTTTACTCAGGAAGATGGTTATGACAACTTTCTGATATAACTCTGTATCATCATAAGCTACAATTGTTTTTATCACTCAAAATGTATCCTGCGAGGATACGAGAGAAAAGGTAACATAAAGTCAACCTTTTTCCCTGAGTGAACCCTTAGGCAATTGAGCGAGTCCATAAATCATTGACCTTTATCCTGAAATGTCGTAGGTCTCAACTTTATTTATAACTGACGAGCCTGTAGTTCCTGATGCAAATCAACTAGCTCCCTTGACCTTACTATGCTTCATGGCTTGCATTTCGTCGTTCATCACATCCCACCACACATCCACATTAGGTCCAGAAATAGCTTCTGTAAAGGTAACTGAATCTGTAGTATGTCTCATAACATAGCCCAGTACACCTAACAGACTATGTTGTCAGATGGGATAAAATCGAATGAAAAAGAAAGACAAAAAAAGAATTTTTGTTTTTTAACGATTTGGGGAATGGAAACTGAACTTCCTCTTGGCTTTCCCAGAAACCAATTTTCGATTTTCGACCACATCTTTAAACAATTCGGAAAAGTAATTAATAAATTGAAAAAGATCGTCTCACTCCAGTGGATTTACTTAACCTTATTAGATCTTGTACCCCCAGGAGTCCCTCTGTGTATAGGTATGGGTTCCTATTCTTGTACAAGTACGGTACAAAAATATAAATCCACCAGATCTAACTGCATGAGTAGTGGATACGGGATAACTTTAGTATCCACACTGCAATCATCCGAAAAGTCAAAAGACCCACCATCGTCATAGACATAATATTCCTGAAACTTGGCCGTTTGTGATTCCACTATTCTGGTCCCTCCTTATCTACAGTAAAATCTGTAGACATAAAGTGGATGAGATCTTTTACTAAATTGTAATGAAAAACGAGTATGCAATATATCTTTATAAGGATTATCCTACCTTAGTAGAGCAACCCTTTACACAATTGTGCGCAAGGCTGAGTTCAATTTCTAAATAGGTAGATTAGTTCTGCTCTGCATTGACTTCTTTAAGTCCTTTAGGGTGCAATATGCCTTTCGGCAACACACCATTTTGCTCGGAACTATTCGGCATAGTGAACTAAGTCACCATTCCAACTGACTTCATATATCTGGCAAACGGACCTTTTAAAGTCCTAAAACATCATCATGTTTGCCATGATATTCTCCTCAATGGTCAAATCTGACTATCTTGATGAATTGTTCCAACTGATTCTCAACCTTCAGACTTTAAGCAAGAACACACGACTTTGATAGAAATAATCACCAAGAAATGTCAGAATGCTTTCAGAATTGCAGAATGCAATTGTATGAGGTCTACCAAAATCTTTATGTATCAGACTCAACAAGTCAGAAGTATGAGTTGACCCATTGCCCTTATTAGTCAACTTACCCCTGTGATCGTCAATACATGTTCTAGATCACCTTAATCTAGAATTGAGAAATGGTTAGCTTGATCAATCTCCCAATCGTAGCTTTGGAAATGTGGCTTAAACTTTTATGTCACACCATGTATGACTTCTCATTCATCAGGTCCTTCATACCTTGTTTAGCATGATACAAAGAAGTATATATCTAATTCGGGGTAAGACACATGCTATACAAACCATATGACAAGAAAGTCGTACCTTTATGTTTTGTATTAAACAACAACTGTACAACATAAGTATTAAATGCAAAACGTTAACCTTCAGTGTCCTTAATTGATCAAAAGATCACATATAAAATGTGTCTTGCAAACCCTATGAACTTTACTATAAAGTTTAGCACATGTACCCCCTATAGGTATTACTTCCATCTCTTTATTACTGAGAACCATCAGTTCCTTACTCCCCTTATTTGACTTTATCCTGGATATGATCTATTGCATTGTGGAACCACTTTGATCAGATATTCCACTAAATAGTCACCTATACTTAATGCGACTATCGCAAATTAAATTAATAATTGATAAACCAAAGAATAACCTGATGATCTCAGTCTTCCCTCTAAACCTCATATTTCTGGTTTCTTTATGTCCTAGGGACCTTTATCAGAACTGATTTGACCAGCTTCAGCATGTGGAGAAGATTTGAACTTCTACCTTTGAACTTTATGGGCTTCATCTTTGTCTTCCCTTAAGTTACTTCGAGGACTGTAGGAGAAACTCCTTGAGTTTCTCCACCTCAGCAACACAATGGAATATCAAAGTATTGAAGTATCAATATATTCACCTACTGTGAAAATAAACTATTCTTGATAAGTACTCCATTGCTTCCCTTTTCCTCTGTATACTTTATGGAGAACAATATTTTCAACAAGGCACTTGTCTCAACACCGGATGAGACTATGTGCCTCTGGGAGACCTTGTAAAGAAACTCCTTCGCTATATCTGTGTTCGGAAGTCCACTTTGCAAATGGCTCGG
Source organism: Erythroxylum pelleterianum (assembly GCA_027563865.1). NCBI lineage: Eukaryota > Viridiplantae > Streptophyta > Magnoliopsida > Malpighiales > Erythroxylaceae > Erythroxylum > Erythroxylum pelleterianum. The sequence continues at coordinate 5,605 of JAOQMR010105183.1, forward strand.
TATGGATTTCTTAATGGTCATCAGATGTAATCTGTTAGACCGATCATAGGCTTAATAGGCTGCTTTATAAGATGTCAAACTCATGGATGTAATTGAAGATGGCTTACACGTCTATATGGCCATTTCAACCCTATCTCTATAACCTTCAAAACATCCTCCATCCAATTCTCCGTCTAATTCCTTATATTGAAGCCAGCAAGGGTTTCAATAGTGACACTGATTTGGTTGACTAGAAAATTGACTTCTAGATAATAAACTTTAATTAAGAACAAATGTAGGACAACAGCGATACTAAAGCCATTAATAGTATCTTCCCTGAAATCCGATCACACATATTATGAAACACCTTTGGGCAGACTACATAATATATGCAATAGACTTCTATACATAAAAGCGATCAGAGTACAAACCATCAGCTCTCATGACACTACCACCTTTGGATGAATAGAACACTTGAGCAGCAGCCATCCTCCATCTAATGCCTTATGTACATCTCAAAATTTTATGCAAGGCCAATACCTTTGGGCAGAATAACCAAACATAAAATCAGAGACATCTCCCAACATGCAAGGAAAACAATTCAAATATTGACTTGAAAGGCCACTTTGGTGACTAGATTCTCATCAGCATCCAAAAAGTCCACAAGATCAAGGGATACATCTTTATGTCATCCTCACATCCTTTATGGGCATACCGTATGTGACAATGTAACCTTAATAAATGCAAAAATCTGAATGCACAATCTCATTGTCACACACACATGCTGAAGACATTCTCCAAAAACCTCATTTGAGACCTTCCTAAAAGAAAAATCTCAGTAGAGTGACTATCGTGCGTCACTGGATACTGAACCGGCCTCCTAAGACACGAGAACCTCATGTATCTCCCTTATGGCAAGTTCGTTGCACAAAAATTCACTCAAAAATGGTTTCAGAATGTCTCAATTCCTCTTTCCGGTTGATTATCATGCAATCCCGAACATTGAAAATGAGACCGAGACACGAGACCTCATACATCTCCCTCATACATAGTCCGAAGCATGAAAATTCAATCGAAATCGGATTCAGAATACCTTAATTCCTTTTTCTGGAGTTAAACCTTATTTTATTACTCTATAATAAATCCAAAAAAATAGAAAAAGGTTACTTTATAAATTTTCTGAACCCGAAAACTGACCCGAAACATCCCGGGGTACCTTACGAGAAATCTGGAATTTTTGGAATTTTTTTAGCACTGTAGCTGATGTCAACAGACGTCCGTACGGCTGACGTCAGTCGCGTAACGTCATCGCTAACGTCGATGCACGTGCTGGGAGGATCGCGCGCGCAAAACGCGCCCCACGCGTCGACACTGTGTGGCGCGTGCACTGCACACGCCGACGCCACGTGCCACACGCGTGGACGGACCGGATGGGCGCGTGCGCGGCACGCACTTGCCGTTCCACGGGGGCCCGGAGCGTACACGCGTCACCTAGCGGCTGGAGCAGCATGTCGCGCAACGGTTGGCCAGTGCAGCGAACGCACCCGTCCGTTTGCGACTCTCCCAACCTCTGTAGAGGCGATTTCAGGCATCCCAGAAACTCCATTTTTTGCTCCGTTCGGCCCGTTTTCAACCTGTTTTTCATAGCTAGCCTTATGTATACTACTTTTACGCAATTATATACGCAAAAAAAAAACTTAAAAACGAATCAAAAACAACAGAAAACCAAATGAGATGAAAAACCGAAAAACCTTCGTTTCCGACAATCCGATCACGTAACCGCTCTGATATCACATGTTAGTACATAGTGGGTTCTTTATTACGTACCCCAGGGTCCCGTGAAAGGATCAAAAACGAAGGTAATGCAGAATTCTAGATCTGATTCCGATGCCGATTCCAAGCTCCAAACGTCTCCGAATTTTCCGGGGCCTTTAGTGGAAAGTGATCACCGGCTCACGGGCAAGGCCTTTCTATAGTTTCCTCAAATCCTGAGCTTCCTTAACGGGTCAAGAACCTTATGCTCGAGAATCCACTTCTTGAGTAACTGCAGGAGACCTTACCTTTATATAGCTTCTATATCGGGCTTCCCCATCACAAGGCTAATATGAACTCGATCCACACTAATCGGGACCTATCTTTTTTACCTGGACTTCGATTCATTAATATAAATCATTTATTGGGTCACTTTAATATCTTTATCTGGATCAAATGGCGTAGCTTAACTGATAATTTATTTAAAAACTAAAATTACAATTAATGTTGTCCAACTTTATGAGACATTGACAAAATTGCCCTTAAGGACAAAAAAAATGTCTAACGTTGTCAACTAAAAATCGTAATAATCTGTCTTTAATGCTTCATTAAAGTTAATCTGTATTTAATGCTTCATTAAAGTTAATCTGTCTTTAATTAATGCTTCATTAAAGTTATTTGCCTTGAGGAGTTAAAATATTGGCAAATGAAATACATGCTGATCTGCTATATAAGCCCTTCACATCTCTTTATGCATCACAGTTCATTGCATCTTTCTTCCCGGTACATCTTTGCTTCTTCTGGTCCAACCTTCAGGTGATATCGGAAATTTTTTGACTCTCCCTTCTGCCACTCAAGATGCTTGCATTTTCGTGATCTCTTTTTCTCCGTTCATTACTCTAGAATTTGAGTCTCTGTGATTGCATTTCCTTCTCGTGTGACTAACTCTCTTCCCAAATTGGATCTGCAGGATGACATCAAAGAATTTCATGTTTGCTTTCCTTGTTCTCTTCGTGATCGCAAACTATGACTCGGCAAGAGCATCCAGATTACTAGATATGGATCGGTCAGTTGTCTCAGAACCCAAACAAGAGATTCTGCATACTGTTAATTCATACAAAAAGTACGAGACCAATAATTTCAGACCAACAGTTCCAGGACATAGTCCAGGTGTTGGCCATGGTTCTCCACCGCCAGCTATTGTAAACTCGGAACCCAAACAAGAGATTCTCCTTACTGTTAATGAGTACAAAAATTACGAGACCAACAGTTTCAGACCAACAGTTCCGGGACATAGCCCGGGTGCTGGCCATGGTACTCCCCCACCAGCTACTGTTAATGCATACACAGCGTATGGGACTAACAGCTTCAAACCAACAAAAGTAGGACCCAGCCCCCCTGGTGAAGGCCATTTTACTCCCCCATCAACTATTGTAAACAAGCCTGAACTAAACCATTTCTGATTAACGTGATGTAACGAAGAATAAGAAATCATGTTAAGTTCCAGTAAACTTTTTGTTGCCAACATCCGGTCTACAGCAAGTAACGTATTGAACTTAACGTCCAAACAAAGCTTTTGTTTTTCCTCGAGACTAATATTATTATCGGCAGGAGAGTAAGGAATAGGAGCGAAATGCAAGTAGGAATAATACTCACACTCTTCTTGATATATGGTCTTCAACGGCTTTTATTCTTAAAACATTAGAAGGGAAGATGATAAAGAACTCATAGTTACTATTAACAAAAAATTGATTATATTTTGTGTTTGTTGGATCTAGTTTTTATAGGAAAATAAAAATGAGATGTTGAAATAAATGCATGTTATATATTAATTACATATACATCTTAGGTGATAAAAGCTTATGTTAGCTTGCATGTTTGTTTTTTAAAATATACACTAGTTTCTCACTTGCAAGCTTTCATAACTATTTTCTTAAAATTATATTATATTGTAAGAAAAACAAATTATCATTAATTTAAAATTCAAAAGAAAAAAACAAAGAGAAAATTAAATCGTATATATTATCATGTGAACTAATATTTCTTCATATATATATAATAATAATAACATCTCTTTATATATATATAAGAACTTAATTGGAATTAATTACTTAAATAAAATAAAAGAAAAAGAGAAAATCTTATGAAAAAGATGAAATACACACACTACAACAAACTAGACAATAGCTACAAACAAAAGGTTGTCAATTTGTTCAACATCACCTACATGGACGGAGATATATGCGCTGAGCCCCCCAAATATATATATATATAACAAAACCCTTTATTTTTGATAACCAATACGGGTATACGGAACAAGCTTACAGGAATAACTTACACAAGCTTGAGGATGAAAATCCTGCACACGTGTCAATCGACTTTCAAGTTGCTTTTCCTTCGCTTCTTGAGATTGCTCGTAAATTAGATATTGAAATTTTTAATGCTCTAATCTTGAAAGAGATTGACAATAGGAAAAACATAAAGCTTTTAAGGTAGTTTTGAAAATAGTGGCACAGGAAACAGGTGGAGACAATGAACCTTCCACATATACGGAGGCAATTTCAAATGTTGATACTGATAAGTGGGTAGTAGCCATGAATGAAGAAATGGAATCATTGGACAAGAATGATACTTGGGTTCTGGTAAAGCTGCCAAAGGGTAAGAAAAGTGTAGGCTGCAAGTGGGTTTTTAAAAGAAAAGATGGTACTTCAGGTATTGAAAATGCAAGGTATAAGGCACATTTAGTTGCAAAGGGCTACAGTCAGGTACAAGGTGTTGATTTTAATGATGTTTTCTCACCAGTGGTGAAGCATAGCTCTATTCGTGTATTACTTGCATTGGTTGCCATGTTTGATTTGAAATTAAAACAACTTGACGTCAAGAAAGCATTCCTACATGGCGAATTAGATGAGCAGATTTATATGAAACAACCTGAAGATTTTGAAGTTGCAGGAAAGGAAGACCATGTGTATTTGTTGAAAAAATCCTTGTATGGATTGAAGCCAGTCCCCAAGACAGTGGTACAAGAGGTTTGATTCATTTGTGTTGGGTCATGATTTCTCCAGGAGCATGTATGATAGTTGTGTTTACTTCTGGAAGCTAGATGACGGCTCATTTATCTATTTGTTGTTATATGTTGATGATATACTCATTGCTGCCAAGAATGTCACGGATATTCACCATTTGAAGGCCTTATTGCATGGTAAATTTGAGATGAAAGATTTGGGAGCAACAAAGAAAATTATTGGCATAGAGATAAGACGTGATCGAAAAGCTGATAAATTATTCTTGACCTAGGAGAATTATCTCAATAAAGTTTTGGAGAGATTTGGTATGCGAGATGCCAAAGCAGTTAGTACTCCTCTTATTAGTCATTTTAGACTATCTGCCGCTTAATCACCACAGTCACAAGAAGAGGAAGATTATATGGCACGAGTTTCGTATTATAGTACCGTCGAGAGTATTATGTATGCAATGGTATGTACTCGTCCTGATATTTCACAAGTTGTTAGTGTCGTTAGCAGATATATGGCCAATCCTGGCAAAGAACATTGGCAGGCGGTGAAATGGATTCCCAGATAATTAAAAGGTATTTCAAACTTTTGTTTGGAGTTTGGTAGAACCAGCAACACTTTGGTTGGTTTTGTAGATTTAGATTATGCCAGTGATCTCGACAAACGCAGATCTCTAATGGATTATCTATTTTGCATTGGAAGTTGTACCGTTAGCTGGAAAGCTACTCTACACATGTAGTGGCTTTATCTACTACTGAAGCAAAATATATGGCAGTTACTGAGGCTATCAAAGAAGCATTATGGTTAAGAGGTTTATTTGGCGAGTTATCCCTTCATCAAAGGGTTACTACTCTTTATTGTAACAGTCAGAGTGCTATTCATTTGACGAAAGATCAGATGTATCATGAGAGGATGAAGCATATTGATGTGAAGTATCATTTTATTCGGGATACTATTGCAGAGAAGAAAGTCCTTATTCAGAAGATTAACACTAAGGACAATCCTACTGACATGTTTACGAAGGTTCTTCTTGTTTACAAGTTCAAGCAATGCTTGGACTTGATTGACATCTATAGTTGGTGATACAACCCTTTTGGGGCATTGTTGAAGAAGGTGGAGCAGATCACTAATTGTTCGGGACCAAGTCAAGGTGGAGATTTGTTGCATACATGCCTTGGCCCCTCAAGAGTCAAAAGTTGTTGGCTAAGGAAGACTTTTCTTTTGGCCATGCTTGGCCAAAATCAAAAATTGTTGACTACTTTAGACTTTGTATTTTTAGCCATGTTAAGCTAAAATCTTCGAGATCTTCAAGCGTGGTTTTTGGTAAGCAGCGATTGCGCAAAGATTGAAGAATTTTTTAGACAGATGCTTAGGGACTTCAGCTATAAATATTAGAGATGGTTGTAGGCTTAAAAACACACTACTTCTTCCTACAAATCCTCTCATCCTCTCTTCAATTATTTTCTGTATACTTGTAAGTTTTGAAAGCCTTTTATTCTAGCCTTTGTACTTGTATACATTCTCCACATATTAGTAAAATTACTCATCCTCTAGCAATGAACGTAGGTCACATTGACCGAATCACGTAAATCTTTATGTTCTGTTTATTTTATCTATCTTTATTTTCGTTACTATTTTTCGAACTATTAAATTTAACCAGTATCCAATCCGAGGGCATTTTTAACTTAAGACCCTATTTTCCATTGCCCTACTGCTGCCTACAGCCACTGCGAGTCTCCACTTGCCATCTGTCGCCAACAACCTCAACAGCAACCATTGTATCTTCTTCTCCAGCATTGCGCCTCCAACGTATTTCCTACAGCTAGCGTTGGTGACATCTTCTCGCCATCATCCTTGAGTAGTGTCTTCAATAACACATGTAAGAATGTTTCAAGCAGCAGCACGTTGCACATCACTCCACCTT
>JAOQMR010105294.1:0-12261 GCA_027563865.1 Erythroxylum pelleterianum
TTTTTAAATCATCTCTTCACCTTGTTGCTTTATTTCAAAATCTGCTGCTCATTTTAACGCAAATCACCACTTGATCACGTGTTCTCCTCTGTAGCTTCTAATGATCTGATTTAATAACGTGTCCATCTGCTGTTGCTTCCTCCACGCTACAGCTCTCAAAGTCACGCCCCTAGCACACAAATTTTCAGCTTGTCTTGCCTCTTTGCTTTGTTTTATTTGTATGGATTTAATTTTCTTCTTCTTCAATAAAGGCAAGCAAAAATAAGTATACAGAAACTAACCCAAATGTAATGTTTTTAACACACTTTAATTTCTTTGTCCTCAAAATGTACCTAAAAATAAATATTAATTAAAGTGAGTATTTTAAGCATTTTTATGTCAATAATCGCTAAGTGAAAATAATTAAAATTATCAACAATTAAGCACATATCAAACAGCAGAAAAGAAAAATGAGGAGGTTAATAGTGTTGAGAGTGATTATACCAAAGATCATGAAGAACATGAAGATATGCCACAGGAAAAACTTGATGATGATGGCTACACTTCAGAAACTGATGATGACACTGGGAAGTATGATGATATAGATGCAGAAGATGACGCACATGAACCTTATGAAGAAGAAATACATGATGATACCAGCTCTTCATACAACCATGATTCTTATGATGATTCAGATGCAGAAGATGACACACATGAAGCTTATGAAGAAGAAATACACGATGATACCAGCTCTTCATACAACCATGATTCTTATGATGATTCAGACTTTTCAGGTGCCACACTGATTATTCCTAGTTTCTTTTTTTTTTGGCTTATTTTTGGTTAAAGAGCCTGTTATTCATCCATTCTACAACTAGAGAGGAAAAGGTTTTGTTGCAGCAGAATTTATAATTCAGGCTGTTGTGGCCTTTTTTTTTTCACTGGATGTTTTTTTAACGCAAATTGTCTAGATAATCCATCCTGGTTAGAGAAGATACAGCAGACTGTTACGAAACATTCTACAAGCTGTAAATTTGTTCCAGACTCCCGTGAGTTTATCAGGTAGACATGGGCCTCAATTGGCGATGCAAATTTTGAGAATGTGTAAAACTAAATTTTATTTGGGTTATTAGATGCTGCTCGTGTACGAAAGGAGTATGAGAAGTCCAGCACCAAGTTGTCTAAATTACAGTCAAAGATATCAAGTTTGACACGGAAGCTAAAACATGATTTTGGTAAATTTGGAACACCATGTCTCTGTAACATGGCATTAACCTTTTCTTTGTTCTTTGTTCTTTTTCCTTTTTTCTGTTTCCCAACTACGTGATTCAATTTTCCAGGAAGAGAGAAAGAGTTCTACTCCTTCTATGATCGTTGTTTTGAGAGCAAAGAGAACAAGTGAGCAACCTGTTTCTTCTAGTTCATATTTCATCATACCCCTCTTAGAAGTTACTGTCCTTAATTGTGCACTTTTTGACTTTTTGGTGGTTGAATTCTGCTTCAGATATGTTTACAAAATCTGCCCATTTAAACAAGCTTCCCAGGTGGAGGGCTACTCAACTACTTCATTGGGGTAGTTATCTGCCTGCATTGTTTCTTCTTCACGCATATGGTCTTTGTTGTTTTATTTTCTTTGAGATTCCAAATAAGATGAAGGTATGCAAATTCTTTTCTTTGTTTCCTTGGTGTGAACTAGCTTTTCAATTTGGAGATTCACATCTTGTCACAGCGAGCAAGTTGTCAAGTGCTTGTAGTGATATATGAAGAAATTGATTGGATAGGTATCCTAATTCTGGATTACAAGTAGTTGATTCTCAGGGGTAACCAAATCCTTTGGCTGCTACAAAAACACCATTGGATGTCAGAGCAGCACAATCGAATTAAAAAATTTCGTGCAATTGAGTGTGTAGCATATTTCTTCACGATAGCAGGATCACCATAACAGACTCCTTGCATGTGCACCATATATCGTACTTAGTTGAAGTCCATTGTATTCTCGGTCAATCAGGAATGATGCATTGTGCACTCTCATATGCTTCTCATGTGCATTCGTATCTGAGTGTATTCGTGGGTACTGACTTCCCAGCCTTCCCTTTAACGACCTTCTAGCCCATCTCCATTATACATTGCTGGTATTTTGTTCAGTGCTTATTAGCTGATTTGAGAAATTCCTTCCCTGTCCCTTCCTGTTTCTGCTAAATAGGCGATGGGAAAAGTTTGAGGATTCACACCGAGCAATGGTTTTCTCTAATGGTGACAAGTGCTGGAATGGGCCTGACAGAAGCTTAAAGGCATGAATTTCTAATTCACAATTATTCTCATTGACTAGTGTTTGGTCTTTTAAGCTTACAGGCGAACAGAAGTGGATGATTTGATTCTCAGTAGAACCTGGCCAATAATGTTGATCTATTATCCAGGAATTTATTTAGTATAATTGCCTATGCAAATGGGAGCTAAGGGGAAGAAAGGGAATGTTTGTGGTTCTTCTAATAACTGTGACGTTGCTTGTGCTCTATATATCTATATTGTAGGTGAAGCTGAGGTGTGGATTGACAAATGAGGTAACGGAAGTAGATGAACCTAGCCGTTGCGAGTAAGATTCCCGCTCCTTGAGTTCTCCCTCTCTATTTGGGTCGTTATAATGAGTTTGCTAATCTGTAAACGAAACAACAGGTATGTAGGGCTGCTGTATACCCCAGCTCTTTGTGTGGAAGAAAGGCTGAAGGTAATAAGTAACGGTTGGTTCAATTAAGAAGTTTTGATATAATATGGTTGTCTGAAGGGAATGTTTGTGACAGGAACTTGAAGGTAAACTAGAACGGATGAACAAAGAACAAGCAGATGTGGGACACGATGAACTTTAAGATGTTTGTTGTTACCAGAACAGAGGAGAGGATTTTGACTAATTGGATTCAGGAACAAATTTCATGAGCATAATGGATAATCCTCATTTCTGGTGCTTCTGCTTTGTTTGTATTTGTTGGAACCTGCCTTTTGGGTGTAAGAAAAGAACAAAAGTCCAACGGTTCCATGTCTGAAACGTTATGCATAGTATAGATTAGATTGGATTGGATTACATTTTTGTTAAACAAATCAGGATTTGGTTTAAAGTTGACAAATTTTGGTATTACACCATTTCGTCATTATGATTTTGTAGAAATCATTTATATATTACACTAAAATGTAGTTAAAAAAGGAAGGAAATAAAGTAAGAGTTGTTCCACTTCTAGAACCCAACCAAAGAAAAGTCAAGAGAGAGAAAGGCCCAAAACGACTATTCCGCAACCAATGGAATTGTAAAGCTTGTTCCTTCTTCGACGTCCGTCTCTCGTAATATATTCCATCTGTTGTGCTTTAGTTGTTTGTCTACTAAGAAGAGCACTTCTTGTTCTATAAATCAAGAGATTTGTGAGTTTCTTCCTTTATTTCTACATCAGATTTCTTCCTGACCCCCTCCGGTTTGTAGGTTTGTATTTATGTACTTATGTACGTTGTTTATAAATGAGTAGGTGTTATTGATTTGTGGATTCGTTTCCGTGTTTCTCTCTCGCCGTTGACATTTCATTTTGTAATTTCTTTCAACTCTTATCATTTCATCAATCTATCCGTATACGTAATTTACAAGAAAGATGTGTTTTTGCTGATCAATTCCTCTCTTTTCTGTTGTGGGTACTGCGATTTCAGAACCAAAAACAGATAGAAATGGAGAAGAAAGCCAAGACAAAGATCGTATGCACGCTGGGTCCTGCTTCCAGATCCATTGAGATGTGCGAGAAGCTGTTGATGGCCGGCATGAACGTTGCTAGATTCAATTTCTCTCATGGATCTCACGAGTACCACCAAGAAACGCTTAACAATCTTAGGACTGCTATGGACAACACCGGTATTCTCTGTGCTGTTATGCTTGACACCAAGGTCCGCCCTTTCCTCTATGGAATTCCTATGATTTACTATACCGCTTGTTCTTTTTCTTGATAAAAAATGTTTCAGATTCTGTTGATTCCAATTCCATCCATCTCTTTCTCTTTGCAGCCTTCGTAATTGTTTGGATCCACACACAAAATCTTTAATTTTTTCAGTTCATGTGTAACAGGGACCAGAGATTCGAACTGGTTTCTTAAAAGATGCCAAACCCATCCAGCTAAAACAAGGTCAGGAGATCACCATATCTACTGACTATAGCATCAAGGGCGATGAAAATATGATCTGCATGAGCTACAAGAAATTGGCAGCAGATGTCAAGCCAGGGAGTGTCATACTTTGTGCTGATGGCACCATTTCATTCACTGTTCTATCATGTGACAAAAAGGCTGGTTTGGTTCGGTGCCGATGCGAGAACTCAGCTATTCTTGGTGAAAGGAAGAATGTTAATCTCCCAGGAGTAATAGTGGATCTGCCAACCTTGACCGATAAAGACAAGGATGATATCATGGGGTGGGGGGTTCCTAATCACATTGACATGATTGCTCTTTCTTTTGTTCGAAAGGGCTCAGATCTCGTGGAAGTGCGGAACTTGTTGGGCGATCATGCCAAGAGTATCCTTCTCATGTCAAAGGTATGCTTACTGTGTTAAAGCATTTACTGCTTGCTGCTTGGCAGAAATTGGAACAATGCAATTGATTTTGAGTGAACGACTGTCAAGTAATTGTCATGTAATCGAGAATATGTAGCAAATTGCATTGGTTATTGTCTCACTTATTTATCATTCCCACTGCTTGAAAACTTTGATAGGTTGAAAATCAAGAAGGGGTGGCAAATTTTGATGATATCTTAGCAAACACGGATGCATTTATGGTGGCTCGTGGTGACCTTGGAATGGAAATTCCAATTGAGAAGATTTTTCTAGCACAGAAAGTAATGATCTATAAGTGCAACATCCAAGGAAAACCTGTTGTCACCGCAACCCAGATGCTTGAGTCCATGATCAAGTCTCCAAGGCCAACCAGAGCAGAAGCTACTGATGTTGCCAATGCAGTTCTTGATGGTACTGATTGCGTGATGCTGAGTGGTGAGACTGCAGCTGGAGCGTATCCAGAACTTGCCGTTCAGACTATGGCAAAGATTTGTGTAGAAGCAGAGAGCACACTTGATTATGGAGATGTATTTAAAAGGATTATGCAACATTCACCTGTGCCCATGAGCCCTTTAGAAAGCCTTGCCTCTTCTGCTGTCAGAACAGCCAATTCAACAAAAGCAGCTTTTATACTGGTGTTAACAAGGGGAGGAAGTACTGCAAAACTGGTGGCTAAGTACAGGCCGGGCATGCCCATTTTATCTGTGGTTGTGCCTGAGATTAAGACTGATTCATTTGATTGGTCATGCAGCGACGAAGCACCTGCAAGGCACAGCCTTATTTTCCGTGGGTTGGTGCCAATTTTATATGCAGGATCTGCTAAGGCTTCTCACTCTGAGACAACAGAAGAAGCTTTGGATTTCGCAATCCAGCATGCTAAGGCAAAAGGACTATGTAAGAGTGGAGACTCTGTGGTCGCTCTGCACCGAGTTGGAACTGCATCTGTCATCAAGATCATCACTGTTAAGTGATGCTTCTTAGAATTTGCCAATTTCCTTTTATTTGGAGGAGGAGACAGGATAGAAGGGATTAAGTTATGAGGAGAGTAATTTCGCATTCTTAAATTTAGAATGAACTATGCTGTCAAGTATAATGACAGCACTAAACCTTTTTTTGGTTTGTTTGTTTTGTCTTGCGCTGCTTTTCTTCACAAATTTAAACGTTGAGCACCAACTGATTTGGTGAGTTTTCACTTCAAAGAAGGAAAATTCGGAGTTAGCATGCAATTAATGCACTTATAAGAACTAGCACATAATTAATGATATAACTTGGTTCTAAAAACTAAATAACATAAGATATATAATGCTAGAGTTCAGTAAAATGGTGGTCAGTAAAAGAAGTGCATCAAAGTAAACCAAAAGCATTAAAGTTACGCAAATTTAATAGCATACTGCTGAAACATCCACTGTGGCCAAATATTTATACACATTGATATAGAAAGATCAGAAATTTCTTCAATAAAGAAAGAATTACATAAAGCAAGAGAATCCAAAAGAAGCATGTGAACTGGAAAACAACTTGGATTCAACCTCAAGTGTGGCAAAGATAATATGTACATGAACACGATAGGGATGGATATCTAAACTACAGCAACTCACAGATTGATACGCAATGAGCAGTGTAATAAGCATTTCCAGGAGCATTTCTTCAAGAGGATGGTGGGGATGATGAATTACTTCCACCGGATTGGGATGACGAGGAAGCGGAGAACAAACTATTGAAAAGCCAAGGAAAGGAAAATCTTCTCCCACTTCCATTTCTCCCTTCACCATCTCCCTCCTCAAAAGTGCTCCCATGATTAATATTACTCTCACCACCATCATTATCATTCAGTGTCTGAGTATTGATATTCCTAGGCCTCTCAGAATCAAGTTTAGACTCATCTACAGACAGCTGACACCTGCAAACTGGACAAGAACTATGAAGTTCCAGCCATGGTAATATGCACCCCTTATGAAACTTATGTTTACAAGGCATTTCCTTTGCCTCAGTACCAATCTCATATTCATCCAAACACACTGAACACTGCAATTTCTCTTTAATTGTCACAGTAGGTAATCCGTCAATTGCCTCCTTATGAGCAGGAGGAGTCCCATATCTATTAGAATCATTCTCTGCCAAATGCTGCAATAACAAGTCTAAACCAGGACCAACGAAATAATCACTTAGTGATCCGATGGGATTTTGGTTCTGGTTTTGGCCATTGCTAGACTCATAAGAACCTTGAACAACAATAGATTGATTGAAGGGATTAATCAAAATGACACGTTCTCTTTCTCTATCCCTATCACGATCTTCTTCATAATTCTCCAATTCAGTCAACATTCCAGCTCGAATTCCTTGAAGCAATTGCAGTCTGGTAGTTGAACTTCTCCTACTCCTCCTAAAGATTGCTTCAATTTCACGGTGCAGTTCGGTCTCTCCTCCATGTCGTGCTTCACTGTCAGCATTGTCTTCGTCATCATCAAAACCCATTCTTCTAGATCTTCTGCGACGGGGAGAGTTACCCATCATACCAAGCAAAATCGGGCCCCAAAGAGAAAGGGTGCGATCTGACCCAAAATCAGTACCAGGGTCCTGTATATTCATCGGGCTGCTACTCATTTCTTCAACAAATCCACTCATGCAAAAGGGACATTTAACCTCAACCTCCATGATGGGATCCACCATTTCAGAGCACATGTGACACCAATACCTTGCTGCCATTGGTTCTTCCATACTTCCTCTTCCAATCCTTCAACTGTCTCCTTTTCTTTATTTCTGATGTTGATCTATCTAAACCTGTGTTTGCAATAAACAAGGTAAGAGCCACTAATAAGAAAAAAAAATGTTATAAACTCATGGTAAGAAGAACTCAAATGAATAGTATGCAAGAATATATACACAGATCCAAAGTATCAATAACAGAAAGTTTCAGGAAATAGAAACCACAACAGAGAAAAACAAAGAGAGGAATGCTACGACTGCTTAACAAGCTTATGCAGAGGTCAAGCACAACAATAAAAGGGTGGGGGGGATTCAAGTAGTAGAAATCAGGAACTGCTAGATCATCTCATAAAACAATCCGTCCTCTAGGGCAACAAAGGGACCAAAAGAACAGATGTAGAAAATTTAACTCTTCAGTCAAAAATTTTCCATCTGATGAAAATTTTTGAAACCAAGGGGAAGGAGAAACATAGAGAATTGTAGATTTGAAGCACAAAGGACAAATTGAGAGAAAATTCTAAGGCTAATATACATATAAAAAAATCATACTGGGATTTGAGGTGAAACAAACCAGTACAAAGAGAAAAATTGATCTTACCAAAGAAATGAAAGAGGAGAGATGGAGAACAAAGACGTTAAGGATGAGCTTCGAGAAAGACAATTAAAACCAAAATCAAATATGGAAAAGCATACTATTGGAATTCGAGTAACAATCTTGAGATTAATGATGAGCAAACAATAACTATTAACAAAAGAGAAAAACAAGACAGATTGAAATTGAAAGGGTAGGTGGGAGGAAAAAGAATAAAAATTGAAGATTGGAAGAACGCGAATAACAAGATCACGTAAAGATCTGGAAGAATCTCCAATAAGGAAAGGAGGGTTCAGAATTCATCAACAGTTACCTTTTCCCTTCCAAAATTCAGAACAATCAACAAATTGAACCAAGTTGGACGAAGAAAAAGCACAAACGACTAACAGCAATTCAATTTAACAGGCAAAGATAGTCAAAGAGAAAATTGACAAAAGACCCATAAGCGAAAAGTGAAAAAGCTTCGTAACTTACTGGGTTGTGGTTGGATTTTGTTGAATTTTGATTGGAGAGGAAGAGGGAGACAGATAGATGAATAAGAGAGAGAAAGTGAGGAACATCATTCACACCTATAATATACTTGAACACGTTTACATGGCATGAAAGATTCTGATTTTAGGACAAACCGCGTCATTTAAACACAAAAGTCTCAAATATTATAAATTCTTTTACAGAATAAATAAATAAAACTAAGTTTGGGAGGTCAATTTTCTCTTTTTATAAATATTTTAGTGACTTAAATATGTGAATTTATGATTAATTTTATCAAATGCTTCAAAACTCATCTTTTGATAAACTTAATAAAAGATAATAAAAATAAAATTAGTCTTAATTATTATAAATTCTTTTAGAGAATAAATAAATAAAATTAGGTTTTGGTTATAGAATTAATAAAAGAAAAAGTCTTAAATATTATAAGTTTTTTATACAATAAATAAATAAAATTAGGTTTTGATTATAGAAATAATAAAAGAAAAAAATGGGTTGTCAAAACTTGTCATGTACTCCATATTATATATAGAATGCCACAGTGAACTTTAGCCTTATTGGGTCCTTGTTGGGTGCTTAAGACTTGTGAGGAAGCCATGTGCTGTGCTTACATTATATTGGAAGACAAAGTCAAATTGTTAGGGCTAAATTTCTTGTATATTACATTATATTGCTTGGCATTCTCAATCTTTAGTCATACAAATGCATTGCCACCTTCATCATACATTACAAAATTGAGAAAACATAGCCAAGTGTGGAGCAGATAACTGCTGAAGGCATCTAATCAGTAAGCCTATTCCAAGATGAGTGCTGTCCTATTCTGACTTTTCTAGAGCTCCCGATAGCACAGCTAAGACAGCGACGGGTTCTCTGCCCCTATGAGGATGGAGCAACAAAAGTTTTGAGAATTCAAGAGAAAGCCATAGAGAGACGAGTTGTTTATCATTACGATAGGTGTCAAATGGAAGTTTGGTGATACATGCAGCGGAGGCATCCTAACAGATCGGTAAACATGTCACCAAAAATCAAATTGGAAAGAGGTTTAAAACCTAAACTTGTCATCCTTAGAATTATCTAAGCAAAAATTTTGCCCATTTATATATAATCATTCTTTGTTTTGACCATAGCATGTTGGTTTTGCGTTGTGTTACTATTCTTAACTTTATGGACTATTGTCCAATTATCTATCATGTTAAAAATAGCTTTTTTATAGTTAATATGTCTTTCTCGTACCAACTTACATATTAGACATTAGTTGAGACTATTACTCTTCTTGGATTACCTTAAAAACAACTCAACTTATCCAAAATTGAGATAGATACAACCGTATTGATTCTTTTTTAAGTGCAAAGTTCAATACAAAGCTCCAATATCAAATTTGCTTAACCTCCCCTTATAAGATTTCACTCGATTGCAAAATTAAAACTTATCCAATTCTTAGTAGATGGAGTAGCAAAGAACTTAAGATCATATCAGGAGCCATACCCTTAGAACATTCCATAGTCCTTTAGCACAAGCAAGACTTCCAGTTTCGTAACTAGTTACTAGACATAAGGGTTGGAAGTAAAAGGTCAATACCAAAAGTACCCAGGAGAAACCTTGTCAAAATGTTGCTTAGAGAGTGATTTCCATCTGAAAGGTTGGATTTGCAGCCATACATAATCTCCAATGTCAAAGGAAAGCTCTCGTAGGTACTTGTCTTGTTGAGCCTTCATGCGAGACTGCACTTTAGTGAGATTTTCTTTCAAAAGTTTCAGCATAACATCTTGAAGCAACACCTAGTCTTCCAAGTCTAACATTTGATGTTTCACCCTTCACAAAAGGATGCAGAGGTGGAGGATCCCTACCATATACAATCTTGAAAGGTGTTGTACTAGTGGAAACATGAAAACCAGTGTTGTATGAATATTTTGCCCAACATAAAAAAGAATTCCATTTCTTTGGTTGTTCATGTGCAAAGCATCGTAGGTAAGCTTCCAAACACCTATTAACCAGTGGTGAAGCCAAGAATTTGTTTCAGAGGGGGCAATGTATATATATATTAATAATGGTAAACATTCATCCAATCCACCATGGGCAACGACATTCTTTTAAGGTGGGCAACCTCTATATGCATATATATCTTCTTTAAAAAAAATTGAAGGTGGGCAAATAGCAGTAGCGAACGTTTGACCATTCGTTTGAGGATGCTCATTCTCAACTTGGTTTGGCTAAGGAGAAATAATTCTTGCCAAAAAGAGCTTAAGAAAATGGGATCCCTATCTGAAATTATCGAACAAGGTAGGCCATGCAAGCCTACAACTTCTTTACAAAAGACTCTAGCCACTGGTTTTTCTGTAAATGGACAGGAGAGAGGTAAAACATGGCTATAATTACTCAAGCGATCAACCACTACTAGAATAGTGTCAACCCTATTAGACTTGGGCAAGCCAACCACGAAATTCATTGAGATATCTTCCCAAATCCTCTTTGAAATAGGCAGAGGCTATAACAAACCTACGGGTGCGAGGGTTTCATATTTGTTCCTTTGGCAAATTAAATATTGTTGAACATGAAGTTTGACATCCCTCTTCATATGAGGCCAATAGAACTGATCCGAGAGCCTCTTTAATGTCTTCAAATAACCTCCATGACCACTAGTAGGAGTCTTATGTGCCTCGACTAACAAAGTAGCCCTTGAGTGAGAAATAAAAGGAACAACTAACTTGCCTTTATAAACGAGTTTATTGGTTGACCACTGAAAATTAAAATGTGAAGATGAATCTTTTTGCAGGTCAGTTATAAGACTCTTAGTGTAATTATCCAGTAGATAAACTTCTTGCAAATCTGAATAATCCAAAGGCACGGGCATAATTAAATTAAAAAAGTCAACTTATTGTGGTTTCCGAGAGAGTGCATCAATTGTAGCATTACCCTTTCTAGCCTTGTATAATATAGCGAAATCAAAATGTAACAACTTTATAATAAGCCGCTGCTGAGAGTTTATACAAATCCACTGCTCAAGCAAGTGTTTATGTAATATCCCAATATCCTATATTAGGGGCTAGAACACTAGAATAGTGTATACGAGAGTTTATTGAGAAGTTAGAAAGTGTATTTCAAACTCATGCGTAATATAGCACATACACACATGTGAATATTGATTTTTGCATATTAAAATGATTGTACATGCATTCATTGATATTTTCCGGGTATGATTGATTTATAAATATGAATATTTAGAGAATTGTGGTTTATATGTGTTGAAAATTGATTTGGTGATAATATTTATTGATTTGAAATTTTTGGTGAAATTTAGGAAATTTCTGTAATTATGAGTATTTTGGACTAGGAAAATGCCAAATGACAAGTCAATTGATGAATGGTAGTAAAAATAAGAGTCAAATGATAGTGGAGAATTTTATAGACGACTTTGGGATTTATTGACAAATGTCATTGAAAATTAGATAATTGGACTAGTTAAATAGGAGAACCTAGTCTAATGGTGTGCTTGGTTACCGTCCTCGGGGGTGAGGATGGATGACGATG
This sequence comes from Erythroxylum pelleterianum, assembly GCA_027563865.1. NCBI lineage: Eukaryota > Viridiplantae > Streptophyta > Magnoliopsida > Malpighiales > Erythroxylaceae > Erythroxylum > Erythroxylum pelleterianum. Next base: position 11,868 of record JAOQMR010105294.1, read on the forward strand.
ACACAAAAGTTCTGTCCTTCGGCCTGTTTGCTTACCAAGGACAGAAATTTTTGTTCCTCTCAAAACTGAGGTACGGAAATTCTTGTCCTATGGACAAGAATTGGAAATGTCCAAAATAGCCTCATCTTTCCAACCCTAACACCAATAATAATATTAATTAATATTAATATTAATAATAATAATAATAATTAATTAATTAATTAATATTTATTAATATTAATAATTACTATTATTAATTAATAATAATTATTATTAATTGATATTACTATTATTAATTAATAATAATTATTAATAATAATTATTAATAATATTAATTAATAATAAGTAATAATGATATTATTAATTAATATTAATAATAATATAAATGAATAATTTATAATATTCATTTATAATA
>JAOQMR010105445.1:0-12251 GCA_027563865.1 Erythroxylum pelleterianum
TTAATATTAATTGAGTGATTAGTTTAATTAGTGGTTTTAGTAGAAAACTCCAAAACCCCTTTTTACTTAATTTCATTTGTTCTATGGCATTTGAATAGAATCAATTTATTCCATGCTCTGTGGATTGGCCCCATTTACCACTATGCACAATTTATATTTATTTGGTGTTTGGAAATTATTTTTGGTAGATTCAACATCTATCAAATTTTGGCACCGTTGCCAGGGAACTGGTAACTAATTAATTTTGTTTTTTTATGCCTAGGAACATTCGTACGGGAGATTCCCTCTTGTACGACCCTAAGATCGAAAAGGCCGCTAAGAGGCTAAGGAAGTTGAGAAAACAAAGGAAGAAGCAAGTGGATTACCGACCCAGGTTGAGTCGGATACTGAAACAAAGTACGAACAAGAGGTTGAATTTGAACAGCAGCCTGACGGAAGCTTAACCGTGACCACGCGCAGGATATGGCTCTTAACAGAACCCTCCGGGACTTGGCTAGACCCACTGAAGCACAGCATCCGCTATGTATAGACTTTCCAGAACTATACACTTGTTGCCCACCTTCCGTGGATTGGAAAACTAGGATTTGAATAAGCATCTGAAAGAATTTCACCTAGTTTGTACTTCCATGAAGCCCCACAATGTCACGGAGGACCAAATCAAACTGATAGCTTTTCCATTCTCGCTGCAGGATGCAGCCAAGGACTGGCTCTACTACCTACCTCCGGGGACAATCAACACTTGGGAAGGGATGTCCCGATAGTTTCTAGAGAAATATTTCCTAAAATCTCAAGCTACCAACATCAGACATGAAATCTGTGGCATTAAGCAAAAGGATTCAGAGAACCTCTACGAGTACTGGGAGATGTACAAGAGAATTTTAGCAAGCTGCCCGCAACATGACATTTTCGAACAATTGATCATCCAGTATTTCTACGAGGGTCTGACTCTAATGGAGCGCAGAATGATTGATGTCGTAAATGGCGGGGCCATCATTAGCAAAACCCCAGCTGAAGCCCTGGAGTTGATATCAACTATGGCAGCAAACTCCCAGCAATTCGGTGCTCGGCAAGATATACCGAAAAGGGTGAATGAGGTAAATGTTACTTCTCTCGATGAGGTCAAATCTTTGCTAACAACTTTGGTCCAGAATTTGAATGTAGGTACTCCTCGACCTACGAGGGCGTGTGGCATCTGTACTAGCCCAGCTCACCCAACCAATGCGTGCCCAACACTTCACGATGAAACACCAGAGAATGTGAATGCTATTGGGTTCCAATAAAGGAATTTTGATTCTTATTCAAACACCTACAACCCCGGTTGGAGAAGTCACCCAAATTTCAGTTATGCTAACAACGAACTGAACCAACAGAACTTCCATTACAGACCACCACCACCGCAACAGCCTTTGGGCTCAGGTAAGCCTCTTGGTGAAATTTTCCGGATGTTAGCCACTAATACTGAGAAATTTCAATAGGACACTGCAACCAGATTTCAAAAGATAGAAGAGACTATGAAACCCAAACCTCTAGTGGTTCCACCCCCATTCCCCCAGAGATTACCTCAGAGCAAGAAGGAAAAGGAAGATAAAAGCATCATAGAGTTATTCCAAAGAGTCGAAGTAAACATCCCACTCCTCGAGGCCATTAAACAAGTTCCGTGCTATGTTAAATTCCTTAAGGAATTATGCACAAATAAGCATAAGTTAATAGGTAATGAAAGGGTGAGTGTGGGTGAGAATATTTCGGCTGTCTTACAGAGGAAATTACATCCTAAATGTCGTGACCGAGGTATGTTTTTCATTCCTTGCAAAATTGGGAATATTGGTATAAATAAAGCTATGTGTGACTTAGGAGCCTCTATTAATGTGATGCCTTTATCTGTTTATACTTCTCTAGGTCTTGGTCCATTAACTAGTACTGGAGTTATAATTCAATTGGCAAATCGATCGATTGTCTATCCTGAAGGTGTTTTAGAGGATGTGCTAGTTCAAGTTAATGGATTAATTTTTCCTACTGATTTCTTTGTTCTTGATATGGAAAATGATAGTTAATCTAAATCTTCTGATATCTTGTTGGGTAGGCCTTTCCTTAGTATGGATAAGGAAAAGATAGATGTGCATAATGGTTCATTGACTTTAGAGTTTGATGGAGAAGTGGTGAAATTCAATGTGTATGATGCCATGCAATATGCTGAAGATGTGTCTTGTGTTTATAATGTTGATATCATTGAAGGTTTGACTCATGAGATTTTTGCATTAAATTATGATGATGAGTTGAATTACGCTTTGTGTCATAGCATGTTTGTTGATAGAGTTGGGAGATTCGCTGATCGGTTTGAATTTTCTTACGATATGCTTGATGTGGTTTACGCTCTGGAAGCTCTTAAGACTACAAGTATGAAATTTGTGCCTATTAAGCTATCACAATCAGAATCTAAACTGTTACCCTCAATTTTGCAGGCCCCAAAGCTGGAGCTCAAAAAGCTTCCCTAGTACTTGAAATACTCATATTTAGGTGACAGTGAGACCCTACCAATGGTCATATCTAGCATGCTCGACGGCCTGGAAGAGGAGAAACTAATTAGAGTGCTTTGAGAGTACAAGGAGGCTATTGGTTGGACCATTGCTGATATTAAAGGTCTGAGCCCCTCCACATACATGCATAAAATCATTTTGGAGGAGGGTACTAAACCCCCCCGAGAAGCACAGTGCAGACTAAACCCTCCAATGATGGAGGTAGTGAAAAAGGAGATCATTAAGCTCCTGGACGCAGGTATGATCTATCCAATATCTGATAGTGAAAGGGTAAGTCCAGTTCAGGTTGTACCAAAGAAAACAGGTATTACAGTTGTTGAAAATCAGGATGGTGAGTTAGTCCCCACTCGGGTTTAAAATGGGTAGAGGGTGTGTATAGACTATAGAGGTCTCAATGCCCTTACTAAGAAAGATCATTTTCCCCTCCCCTTTATTGACCAAATGCTTGAATGTTTAGCTGGAAAAACTCACTATTGTTGTCTTGATGGATATTCAGGTTTCTATCAGATCCCGGTGGCACTTGAGGATCAAGGGAAGATAAAGTTTACATGTGCCTTTGGAACCTTTGCCTTTTGACAAATGCCATTTGGACTCTACAGCGTGCCGACCACCTTTCAAAGGTGTATGGTAAGCATATTTTCTGACTATGTTAAGCATATAATAGAGGTATTTATGGACGATTTCACAGTTTATGGAAACTCTTTCGATGAATGGCTCTCGAATCTTGCTAAAATTTTGAAACGTTGCATTGAGACAAATTTGGTTTTGAATTACGAAAAATGTCACTTCATGGTCGATAAGGGTCTTATTCTATGTCACATAGTATCTGCATGATAACTGACTTTTTTGACATGTTAATTCTTTGTATTTTATGTTCTTTTGGTATGTTTTTGTGATGCTTTGCTTGTGTTGCTTTGGCAATTTGTGTCTTTGTTTGTTTTAGGTGACGAAATACAAAATGACGTAATTTGGAGCGAAATTTACTAATCTGAAACTGAAGATTTCAACATGACCATGTTGAAGGTAACACATTGCTGGACTACCTACGAATTTACCTTGGGATTTGGGCCTTAATGACAACCCCCTTTGTTGATAAGCCACGAGTTTTATTATGACATGTATGTTATATGGGCCCCACTATTCATTACAAAGGAAACTATTAAAAGGGGGCCCACCTCATGTAATCAAAAGGGGACAACAACATGATGGACGACAACTTTGGAATGGCTTCATTTAATTAGAAACCTAGAGAGACCACAAGAGTGGTCGGTTGGACATTTAAAAGAAAGAAGGGTACCACTTCACAAAGACCTAGGGGAGCTATAAAAGTGTTTGCGGCAACTTGGGGGGGCATGAGAAAATTAATTCGAGAGACCATTAAAGAGGAACAACGACAGTGGACAGCAAGGAAGAGAGAAAGAAACGTGATTTTCACTATCAACTATAATAAGAGTTGATGTCGACAACTATAGGAGATTATTATTTTTACCACCATACAAGGGATTGACGGTAGCAACGAGGAGCTTTTGGACAGCGAGGAATTTCGACATTGGAGACAGGTATCGATGGCAACTTGGGATTAATTCTTTTGTCATCAACTGGGAAGCAGCAGAAAATAGGAACGCATAACACTGGTCAGCATTTGTGAGAAGAGCGTGAGTTAGGATTTAACAGTAGGTTCAATTTCAATTTTAATTTGTCAATTTCAGTTTTAATTGTTAGAGACTAGTATTATATGTGGCTAATTTTTTAATCTAGTCAAGGTACCTTACGTTTGATGCATGTAGTTCGTGAGACTCCTTGGGTTTAATTGTTTTCGTTGAATTCATGTGTTTGTTTAATCTCTGCGTTTAATCGATTTATTATTGCTGAGTTTGTTGATTAATGTGTCCAGTTAATTAATTGACTTGATGATAAATTGCCGAATAGATTAGTTAATCCGTGATTGTTGTCTATCAAAGTAGCAAATTAATTTCAATTAAGAAATTAATGGGATTAAATAATTTAGTCTAAATAGATTGCGGCAATTCCGATTCTGTTGACTAAGATAAGGGTCCATTAGAATTTATTACTGCCATAGATTATATTATATGGAGCTTTACTCGGGAATAGTCTAATTGGTTAGGGTAATAATCTGCGGAGCTTTACTCGAGGTTATCGAATAATTACGAATGGATTGGTAGATTTGTACTGTTCACGGTCTGCTATAACTTTGTTCATAGGAATGAACGAAATTTATATTTTTGAGTCTATGATCGAATTACGATATCAAACGGGAGAGTACATTGGCTAGACTTATCTTCATATTATTTTCAATCTTTAATTTTAATTTCTTCCTACGTGAATTTCGTGTTTTTAAAATTAATCATTCCCAAATCAATTATTTTTATTTTTATTTTTATTTATTTTTTTAATTTTGTACAAATAAATAATTACTTCACTGGTCTCTGTGGTTCGACCCTATTCACCACTTTACTCACTTAAGTGTTCTAGAGTAGGAATTTATTTTTGCTGGTTTGACACACCATCACTACACACGGTATTGAAGTTGATAAGTATAAGGTAGATGTAATCAAGTCTTTATCTTACCCCGCGAGTGTGCAGGACGTGCGTTCTTTCCTTGGCCATGCAGGTTTTTGCAGGAGGTTTATCAAGGACTTCTCCAAGATCACCAGACCTTTGTGTCGGCTCCTCCAGAAAGATGTAAAGTTCGAGCTAGGCGATGAATGCAAGTCCACTTTCGACCTACTTAAGGAGAAGCTAATCTCAACATCGATCATCCAACCACTAGATTGGGACTATCCATTCGAGATTATGTACGATGCCAGTGACTATACAATGGGTGTCGTGCTAGGACAGAGGATCAACAAGCACTCCCACATGATCTATTACGCTTCAAAAATACAAGACAGTGCTCAGAACAACTACACTACCACTGAAAAGGAGCTTTTGTCAATTGTCTATGCTTTAGATAAATTTCGTCCTTATTTACTTGTACTAAAGTTATTGTCTATTCTGATCATGCAGCTTTGAGGTACCTCCTTTCAAAAAAGGACGCGAAGCTGAGACTCATTCAGTGGATTCTACTTCTCCAAGAATTCGACTTGGAAATAGAGGACAAGAAGGGGTGCGAGAACTTGGTCGCTGATCATCTCAGCCGAATTCCCACACTCGACCCAGATTCTCTCCCAATCAAAGATGAATTTCTAGACGAACAACTTTTCGCCGCACAGGAGCCCTGTTACCCTGGTATGCTGATATTGTGAACTTTTTAGCTACTGGTGATTTGCCTGATCATTTGCCTAAGTGTGCTAAGGATAAAATTCGGAGTGATTCTAAATATTATATTTGGGATGATCCCTACGTTTGGAATTGCAGAATGAAGAGGAAATCTTAAAGATTTTTGAGAAAGTGGAAATCAACATCCCCTTTCTCATATTGCTTAGACAAACACCAAGGTACTGCCAATTCCTGAAGGACTTGGTAACTAGCATGACCAAGATGAGAGGCAATCAGCGTGTGGTGATGAGTGAGAATGTCTCAGCCGTGTTATAGGATAAGTTACTGATAAAGGAAAAGGACCCAGGTATGTTTACCATTCCTTGTAAAATTGGCAATGTTGGTATAGAACAGGCTACGCTAGATTTAGGGGCTTCTATAAATCTTATGCCATTGTCTATTTATACTACATTGAATGTTGGTCCATTGAAACAAGATGGTGTGATTTTAACATTGACTGATCACACCACTAGGTACCCCGAAGGATTGTTAGAGGATGTTTTAGTGCAGGTAGATGATTTGGTATTTCTTACAGATTTCTATGTGATGAGAATGGAGGATGAGGGGTCACCTGTGTCTAGAATGATGTTATTAGGACGCCCATTTTTGAGTACTTCTAGGACCAAAATTGATGTTCACGGGGGAACTTTAACTATGGAGTTTGATGGTACAAAGGTTACATTCAATATTAATAATACCATTAAGCATCCTGTTGATTATTGCACAACTTTTACTGTTGATTGTATTAACCCCTTGATCGAGAAAGTTCTCGAGTTATGTGTTGATGATTTTGTGCAGGCTGCGATAACTAATAACATTACTCTTGCAAAGCTATCAGAAATAGAGACTGAATAGGTAGTTCTAAGAGGTATGGTCCACGCAGTACATGATTTACAGGCATTACAAGTTGCATCCAGCATGTTACAGCAACCACTGAAGCTTGACGGAAACAAACTACTCCCATCCATTCTTCAGCTGCCGACATTGGAGCTTAAAGTGTTGCTTGCGCATCTCAAGTACGTATTCTTGGGGGAGGCCGAAACATTGTCTGTGATTGTTTCCAATCATTTGAGCGATTTGGAGGAGGAGAGGCTTATCCATGTACTCAGGGAGAATAGAGAAGTCATTGGATGGTCGATTGCAAACATCAAGGGAATCAGCCCTATTATTTGCATGCATCGAATCCTGTTGGAGGATGATTGCAAACCCAGCAGGCAACCTCAACGTCGATTGAATCCACCAATGATGGAGGTTGTAAAAAAGGAGATACTAAAATTATTGGTCGTAGACATGATCTATGCTATTTCAGATAGCAAGTGGGTAAGTCCAACACAGGTAGTTCCTAAAAAAATGGCATTATTGTTGTTGAGAATGAAATAGGCGAATTAATATCCACTAGAGTTCAAAATGGGTGGCGTGTATGTATTGACTACAGGAAATTAAATGCTGCTACCCGTAAAGATCATTTTCCTTTACCATTTATTGATCAGATCCTTGAGAGACTTGCAGATCGTTCTCATTATTGTTATTTAGACGGTTATTCAGGTTTTCACCAGATCAGGAAAAGACGACGTTTACTTGTCCTTTTGGCACTTTCGCCTACAAACATATGCCATTTGGTCTTTGCAACGCTTTGGCGACATTTCAGAGATGTATGGTAAGTATCTTTTCTGACTATTTGGAGGAAATTATTGAAGTTTTCATGGTTGATTTTACTGTTTGCGGAGATTCCTTTACATCTTGTTTAGAAATTTGAGAAAAGTGTTAAAAAGAAGCATTGAAAAAAATCTTGTGCTTAATTATGAAAAGTGTGATTTCATGGTTAATCAAGGCATCATCTTAGGACATATAGTTTCGGCTAAGGGCATGGAAGTAGATAAATCAAAAATTGATGTGATTAGCTCGTTGTCTTACCCCGCAAATGTGCGGGAAGTACGCTCCTTCGAAGATAGCCCATCCAATGAGTAACCTTGTACAGAAAGATGTGCCATTTGAATTCAATGAAAACTGCAAAAAGGCGTTTGATATTTTAAAGGAAAAGCTGGTTACCGCACCTATTATCAAACCACCGGATTGAAACCTTCCTTTCGAGCTCATGTGCGATGACAGTAACTATGCTGTAGGAACAGTTCTTGGGCAAAGAGTAGGTCGTGACCCTCATGTGATCTATTATGCATCAAAGACGTTGGATAGTGCTCAACAAAACTATTCAACCATAGAGAAGGAGATGTTTGCTGTGGTCTTCGCATTAGAGAAATTACGATCATATTTGCTTGGTACGAAGGTGATAGTGTATTCAGATCATGCTGCTCTTCGGTACCTAATGAACAAAAAGGATGCAAAGACAAGACTTATCAGATGGGTGCTTTTGCTATAAGAATTTGACATTGAGGTCTGAGATAAAAAAGGAGCAGAAAACCTAGTCGCAAATCACTTGAGTAGGCTGCAAAACATTTCTAGAGATGAATTGGTCGTTACTGAGGAGTTTCTTGATGAACAGTTCTTCACGGTAACTTCAACATGGCCATGTCGAAACCCATGGTACGCGAATTTGGTCAATTTTATCACCCAGAATGGATACCCAGTTGGTATCACATCTTCCCAGCACCAGAAATTGAAGAATGATGCCAGCTATTATATTTGGGATGATCCATATTTATGGAAAATGTGTTCTGATCAAATTGTGCGAAGGTGCATACCTGAATGTGAAATTTCTTCCATATTGCAATTTTGTCATGCATCTGCTTATGGTGGCCATTTTGGCCCTAATAGAACAGCTAGGAAAGTGCTTTAATTTGTTTTTTACTGGCCTAATATTTTTATAGATTCTTATGCATTTTCCAAAGCATGTGACAGGTGCCAACTGACTGGCAACATAGGCCGACGAAATGAAATGCCTCAGACCCCGATTATTGTTTGTGAAATATTTGATGTGTGGGGGATTGATTTCATGGGCCCTTTTCCATCGTCATTTGGTTTTCAGTATATTTTGTTGGCTATTGATATGGATAGAGGCAAAAGCCACTCGAACTCATGATTCTAAGGTTGTTGTCGATTTTGTGAAAACTAACATCTTTGTCAAGTTCGGCACCTCAAAAGCAATCATTAGTGATCGTGGGGCTCATTTCTGCAACAGAGTGTTTGCTGCATTGTTGAAGAAATATGGAGTTGTGCACAGGACCTCCACGGCCTATCATCCGCAAACCAATGGATTAGCGGAATTGTCCAATCGAGAGGTAAAGAGTATATTGGAAAAAACTGTGAACTTTAGCAGGAAAGATTAGAGCTGCCGCTTGGACGATGTTCTTTGGGCTTAACGCACAGCCTATAAAATGCCATTAAATATGTCTCCTTCCAGACTTGTTTGTGGTAAGGCCTGTCATCTACCAGTGGAAGTTGAACATCGGGCATTTTAGGTTGTGAAGCAGTGCAACATGAATTTTGATGCTGCGGGGCAACAAAGGAAGTTGCAGATTCAGGAATTGGAATAACTACGGAACCATGCTTTCGGCAACGTTGTCACATACAAGGCCAAAACCAAAGCTTTTCATGAAAAGCAACTTGCCGAGAAGAAGTTTAAAGTCAGAGAAAAGGTACTTTTATTTAATTCGACTTTGAAACTTTTTGCAAGAAAATTGCGATCCAAGTGGATTGGGCCTTTTGTGGTCACAAAGATCTATCCATACGGTGCTCTGGATATTCAAAGTATGGAAACGAAAAAGATTTTCAAGGTGAATGGCCATCTTTTGAAGCCGTTTTATGAAGGATTTCAGCCCCAATCCGTCGAAGTTGATTCTTTGAATGAACCTTCATATAATTGAAGGGGGCGTGTCGGGCTAACGACGTTAAACAAACGCGCTTCTTGGGAGGCAACCCAAGGTTTGCTTTTATTTTGTTCTTTGCAATTTAATTTTTAGTTGTTTATAATTTTGTCTGGTTTCTTGTTTTTCAGCATTTTACTTTTATACTCTGTTCCCACCTTTTGCTAAACATCACTTGGTCGAGAGGTTTTTTATTTCCTTGCAAGACAGTATAGTTTGATCAGTTATTGGTAACTGAAGTAAACTGGGTGCAAATCCAGTAACAAAAGAGAAGGCTTGAGTGGAAGGCTTTTATTTGGAAGGAATCAAGACTTGGTGTTGTGCCTATAATTGAACTAAGAGCCCATTAATTTTTGAAGCCCACCTTTCTATCCTTTCCTTTACCCAAATACCCATCCCACTAAAGCCCAACAGCCACTAAGCCCATTCAGCCCATTACCCAACTCCTTTTTCCCCCCAATTCACCTAAATCCCTAATCCTCCTCTCATCTTCTATCAACGTCCAGCATCACACGCCCCAACCAGTAGACCAGCAACCACGCCCATCAGCACACATTCCACAATAGCAAGCCAGTCTCCTTTTTGGGTTATTTGTGTTTTTCTCTGCCCATTTAATTCCTTTGCCTTCAGTTGTACGCGATTTTTGACGTTCCTCATCTTGATTGTATTGTGTGTTGCCATCTGCGTCTCCTACCTTATTTTCCCTTTCATTTGCTGCTCATTTTACTTGTCTGATATTAATTGCGTGCCCCATTCTTCTTGCATTAATAGTCAATTAATTTCAGTAAATTGCTAGTTGTCAGCTCAATTAAAACATTTGCTCTCTTGCTTGTATTGCGTGATTCTTGGATTTAGCAGGAACTATGCCTAAGAAATCTGGCAGTAGCACTACTAGGCCAGTAGATTCTGTTCCCACTCAACGGTCCACTCGCAAACATCCGGGATCAACACCATCCCCCCACCTCCCATTGATGTTTATGATAGTGATGAAGAGCAGAATGTGGCAGAGGAAATTCCTACTGTCAACGAGGAGGAAGCCCAACCTAATGTGGCAGAGGGCGCAATAGAAACCGACAATTCGACCTTTCCTAAGGAGCGTTGACGCCGGTCTTGATCCAAACGTGGTCCGCGCATCCAACGGAATAACCTTATAGCATACGGACAGGACGAAAATTTGGGCTACGAGGCTGACGAGGATATCCGCTTACTCAATCAGCTCAAAGGGAGGACAATTTGCCCAGGTCGGTATGTGGACGAATCTTGCCTAACTTACTTTAATTTTAAATCCTGGTTTAGGACTTTAGTGAATAATCTAGGATTGAATGTATTTGTTGATCTGCAGTTGCCAATCTTTAAAGAATTAGTTTGGGATTTTTATACCTCTTTTGCGTTTGAAATGCCCGCTACTGGTGATATCAGTACACCGGATACCATTTGGTTTTGGATCTTAGAGCGTAATTTTTCTATGTCTGTCAATGACTGGAATGTAGTGTTAGGTTTCGTACTTGAGTCTATGCTTCCTTATTATTCCTATATCAATTCTTTTTGTGATTATCCTGACTGGTTTGATGAGAAAGAGACTTATTCTCTGTTATCCGCTGATCCACAAAGGTATAATCCCAGTTCTTCTAAGGCTAATTCTTTAACTTACCCCGTGCATAGGATTTTCCATCGTTTTCTGGCATTCAATTTTTCAGGAAAAACCAACAATGTGCATGTAATTTCCAAAGCCTAGCTCTTTCTTATATGGTGTGCTCAGAATCATATGTTCGTTAACATGGGCTATTTTTATATAACACATATTTTATACATCTTGGCACATCGCACACATCCGCTAATTTTGGGCTCTATGATCACATCGCTTGCTGTTAAACTTTGTAACTTTGTTCTTTTTCATTTTCATCCATTAACCCCAGGACCAACGGTCCTCGCCTTGGATATGAGTGCTCTTTGTAAGATGCAGGTTACTCGTGCGCTAGCTGATGGAGAATTCGTGATCCAACCACCGGATGTCGACACGATCGGGTCATCTCAAGCTCCATCCATGGTACTTGTGGAAAAAATGGGCAGGTTGGAGCGACGACAAAGCACTTTGGAAAATTTATTCAACAAGCTACAATCTCAGGTCACCAAAATTGAGTGCAACTTAGCCCACTGGTTCAAATGTAGTGGTTATGGAAATTCCCCGTATCCACTGTCACCGTAGCGCGTCACTTAGAGAAGCTCTTTCTTACCCTTTCCTTTTTACTATTCTTGTCTTTCATTTGCAAACATTGAGTACAATGTTTAGTCTTAAGTGTGGGGAGGGAAAGTTTCAAATTGTTTAACTTTGTTTGTTTTATTTGTGTAATTGTTCGTTTGCGTTTGCGTTTCTGTTTTATCCTTTTTGTTTTTAATGTCATGTTTGTCATTGTTTTAGGTTAATTTGTTCATATTTGCATTATGTGAAATGTTTTGGAAATCCCCATTCTAAAAAAATGAAAAAAATGAAAAAATGAATTTAACTTCTTTTCAACATGTTTTTATGGACAATCTTGCCATCTTTGTTTAAGAAACTTGAGTTATTGGATGCTTTGGCCTAATTGATCTTTTCTTGATCCTGTCTTGTCATGACTTG
>JAOQMR010105534.1:0-12243 GCA_027563865.1 Erythroxylum pelleterianum
TCTTAAAAGCTAAGAAATGATCAACCCTAACTTGGTTTTCTATAATCTCTCTCTCTCTCTCTCTCTCTCTCTCTCTCTCACACACACACACACACACACACATAATCACAGTGAAGAGAAACAAAGCATATCAGAAAATCATCCTTTTAATACATTCTCTATTTTTCTTCTCAACTTTCATTTTAAATCTTTCATTCTCCATCCTAGACATCACCACATACTTATTCCTTAACTCTAAACTCATTTTTGTTTATTTCTAAAAGCATCCAAACTTTCATGTAAAAACCATGAAAACAATATACATATAAAGTTTTCATGATTTTCTGCACTCTCCCTATACAAATTATCAACGATTTTTTTTCTAACTCAAAAATAAAATCCTTTCAACACCATCATATAACATATTGGTTATCAAATCCGAAAAATCAACACATACGGTGTACCCTGAATTTCCTCACTCACTTTTCAACAAACATGCATATCACTATTGCATAACCATTTAATTGTGAGCTAATGTGATGCATGCTTCATCTTATATAGAAATAAAGAACCATAAAAAGCTTACTTGTTTAAAGCTCTAACATCTTCAAAATCACGTGAACCCTAATCTCTCATGCAACCATGTAGGTCATTGTAGAGGTTGGTAGGTTTTGGCATTTTTTCTAGTACAATTATATCCCATATTTTTGGACATTATTTCCCAAAATTCACCAAAATTCAAAAATTAAAACTACACTCTCCAATTAAATTTTAGATCCAACAATTTCACATTTTTCAATAGTATCTCATCACAATTATCCATGAATGCATGTACAATTATTTTTATGTGCAAAAAAATTCACTATTAACGTGCATGTGTATGACATATTATGTATGAGTATGAAATGCATTTCAGATATGTTAGTATTCTTTCATATTTACTATCCTAACCTTCTCGCAAGTAATGGGATGTTACAAATATAATAATTTGTCACAACCATGAATAGGTATATATATATTAAGATATTAATATATAAAGCTTAATAAGAATTAACAATTAATTATTAATACCTAAATTTAACATTAGTATATAAAAATTAACAATAATGAACAATTAATAATGCATGGATATGAATAACATATAAAATTAATATTAACATATGGTACTTAATAATAGCAATAAATTTCATTTTCATTAATTAGTCAATTAATTATACTTTAATCAATTAATAAATTAATTATATTATACGTTATATTTAATTTAAAATGACAAAAACTATATGCAGTTTTGATTTTTAAATTAATTAAAAAATTATAATTTAATTATATTTAATTAAAGATGATAACATTTAATTTCATTTTAATTAACAACCTATTAATTATATTTAAAATAACCCATGCTTGTTAGCTAACAACTCACATAATAATGAACAATAAACAATTAATAATGCACGGATATTAATATTAACATATGGTACTTAATAATAATATTAAATTTCATTTTCATTAATTAGTCAATTAATTATATTTTAATTAATCAATATATTAATTCTATTTAACTTAACCAATTAATTATAAAAATATTATATTTAATAAAAAGACAATAACTATATGCGTTTATGATATTTAAATTAATTAATAATTATAATTTAATTATATTCAATTAAAGATGATAACATTTAATTTCATTTTAATCAACAACCTATTAATTATATTTAAATTAATGAAAATGGAGTAGAAAGAATAGAAATAAATTTGAAGTGTCGGATTTAGTGAAAAAAGATGAGTTAGAGAAGTTGGTTTAGAACAAAAAAAACAAAAGAGAAAAAGGGGTAAAATGTGGTCTGAAACTTCCATAATTAAACTGTATTGATCTAGGAAGATTTTAAGAAAATTGTCTTTATGAAATTTGTAGATCTTTCTCTTAGCTTTTTAATGATATAAAGTTTGAAATTTTTGGATTGAAAGTTATGGAGGTTAGAAGTGAGGGAGTGCGACTAGAAAGTCGCAATCGTGCTTAAGCACAATAGCAGCCCTGCTGTTGTTCCCTGGATGTCGTGATCGAGATGAAGCGCGATCGCGATTTCATTATTTGATGGCCAAAATTGCGATCGTGCCTTGCAAAATCAATAGCCAACTCGCGATCGTGAGGATGGAGGCTGACGCAACGCCCTTCGATCTTTTGGGTATATCTTCTTCATCCAACCTTCAAATGACATGAGACTTAAACCATTGGACTTGTAACACATTTCTCTACTACTCCACCAAAAATCTTAGCCATCCGAGGTCGTTCAAGAGAGATCGAACGAAAAGTGTGGGACAATCTGATGGAGTTTGCACAGGCATGAGTTTCTTGCGCATCGTGACTCTTGCGCAGGCGTGAATGACTCTTACACAGGTGTGACTCTCTCACACTTGTGACTTTTCTTCCTTACCCCCATGAGTGTTAATTGCTAGACTGATCTTTATTTGTTACATCATGACACAGTGCTCTCCAATAGTCCAGTGCTCCCGAGAGCATTGTGTATCTAGTTAATTGGTAGACTGACCATAACTTCTTCTCTAGAAATCATAATGAGATGATTTTTAATTTAGAATAAACTAGATACACAGGGATACAAATCAACTGAAGAATTTGAATTGTAATTCAGTCTCTAAGATATTCAATTTCTGGATGCAAGTTGAGTATAGTATACTGTTTTAGAATAAGAATAATCCGAAAATGTTACAGGTATAGTTTTCAGATTTCTGGACTAAATTGAATGATTTTGGTATCAATAGAAACTTAAGAGATATGGGAATACTCTCCTAGAAGAGAGCATAGCCAAATTTTTTATTTTCATTGTCTAAATGATCAAGAACAGTAGACCAGAAATTCAATTTTTGGAAAAATCTGAAAATGATTCAATGAGTTATGAATTATGATTTCTATGATTTTATTGAGGTATAAAGCTAAGTAAAAATTATACTTAGGTGAGTTTTAAGATAGGATTGATTATGTGATGAGGATAATGGAAAAATACCCGGGGTTGTCATGAGCATACATTGTGCATATTTCTTACACTTTCACCAATGTTAATTACCAATAATTATTAAAAAAGTAACATATATACCAAACAAATATTAATATTAACAACTTAATCAAGTAACTATATTTTAATAAATAATAAATCAAATAATTCATTACATAAAAAACTTCCTACTAAGTGAATAACACCTAAGATTTCACACCCGGGAGCATATATAAAGCTAAAACGCAGTCGTCCTTCGTGGATGAGTGATGGATCGCAATGGAGCATGAGTGACAGCTGTGACCATTTAATTCAAAGGCATGACCATAAGGGAAGAATCTAACCGTCAGATTAAATAAAATAAATAATAACAATAAATAAAAAATGGACGAATGGGATTTAATTTAGAGGCATGACTAGAGGGGAAGAATCCAACTGTCTAAATGGACGAATGGGATGGATTTCGTGGTCATCCATCCCGTTCGTCCTTAGTATATATATACTTAAAGAACTCCAATTATCACCATCAACCTTTCATAAACAAGAATTAAACCTATATTATAACACTTTAACTTGAAAATTTGAGTAGACAGGTTCAGTTAAACCTTTTTGCGTTCAATTAAACCTTTTTTAAGTTTTATGAATTACATTTTGATGCAGACAAACTTTTGAAGGAAAGATGAGGAAGTAATTTCAATGCTGAAAAACAACCATAAACGTTTTGAATGCTTAAAATTCCCGATAAAAAATTGCACTTATCATCAAAGAGTGATGTACTAAGGAAAAATGCAAAAATCTTCTACATAATATAATGAGAATGAATGGAGGATTAACACCACTGGATATAATGTCACACAGGTAAGTCCTTTTCTCTACTTCATTAAGCACATATAATTAATAAATTGACAAGGAATTGAATTACTTTGCAGACAGATTATCAAACAAAACCCAAGAAATTACAAATGCTAGATAAATGAAGGTCAAAACTCTTGCTTACTGAAATCCGGAGGATCTGATGGCTTGAATATGTAAGTCCCTATAGTTTAGAGCTCGACCAACATTTTTAAATGTATTCACGAGTGAACATTTATATGGTTAGCGAGCAAAAGACTAGGACAAAATAAACCCACTTTTTGATTGATTGATAAATGATAGATGTCTTATCTTTTAAATTCAGTGTAATTTAATCTTCTCGCCTACTAAGAGCTTGTTTGATGCAGCTTTTGGAGGCTAAAAAAATACTTTTTTTCCACCGCAAAAGCTATTTTAAAAAAAAATGAGTGTTTGACTGTAAACTTCAAAAGCACTTTTTAAATAGAAATAACTTTTTTAGAAGCTAAAATACAACATTTTCAAAAGCTCAAATTTGGAGTTTTTCAAAAAAGCCCCTTATTTGAGGTTTTTCGGGTAGTCATTGAAAGTTAAAAATGTGACTTTTCGGTTCTGTTTTGTGTAATATATAAAAACTCTTCTTCTCAAAGACATAGCAAAAACTCATCTTCTCAAGACACCGAATGGATCAACTCATAGGTATGTTTTTTCTGGTATGCTTTTTTTGGGATTTCTCGAATGCTATTTCTTGTTCTTTTTCCTCCTCCTCAATTTTTTATATTAGGGATTGAATAAATTAGGGAAACGCAGACGTTCTACTAATCCAACACAGATGAATGTTTTCGTTCTGCGTTGGACGCAGACGACACTCAACGCAGATAAACGTCTGCATTGTTATGTCATGATAGTTTACTTCAAGGGAATGATGAGTGTTGAATCAAACATGCATATCATTAAATCAATAACCAAAGGTTCACAAATAGTTCAACAACAAACCCTAAAAATTATTTTAGTCAATCATAATATCCATAACACTCTCAATAATCAAATAATCCATGATAAACTTGCCAGAAGAAAGAAATTGAAATAAGATTGTATGGGGCAGCTCCTCCTCTTCTTTGCCCAATTTAGAAAATCTGGATGACGAGGTGCTCTTTGTCCAATCGAAAACGAAACCTTTAATCTCCCCTATCTCTAGGCTCTCAGTCTATCTTTTGGCTTTAGGAAGCAAGTTCCATGACCCTCTGGCAGCTCTCGAGATTCTATATCTTATAAAGTCACGAAAACCTAAAAAAATACATGAAACTCACATGTCTCTTCGACTTCCAGTTCCCACGATCGTGGGAATTATACTTGTGCTTCCCACGATCGTGGGTTAACTTAATAGAAACTTTCTCCATAGATTTCCCAGATCGTGGAAAGCATGCCCTTTTACATGATCGTGGCTATTGTTTTTCAGCAGCTCCACTTCTATTCTCTTCTCTTCTCTTGATCCCTAGCTCAATCACAAAGGTGTCCATCCTCCATTCCTACACCAAAATGATCAATCCTACCCTAAACCAATATAAAACACAAAAGAAAAACCATGAAGATAAAATAAAACAAAACAAACAAAACAAGTCTTAAACACAATAATACTAACCTATCATGTAAGAAACACATATCAGATACTTAGAAAAACACATACACTACAAGAAATTGTATTTTTAGTGAACGCAAAAGTTGTCACTAAAAGCAGTAATATTAGTCACTATTATTAATAGTGTCCAATCTTTGAAGTCGTCACCTACCGTCACAAATACCTCCGTCACTGATGAAATAGTGACTAATTTAAGATATGGTCACAATTATGAAACATTTTTGTGACGTAAATACTAACACTAAAACTTGTGAAATGTGTGACAAAACTATATGGTCACAATAACTTTATATATTTGTGACAAGTTTATCGTCACAAATCATATAAAGTAGTGCCGAATTAAGCCGTAACAGTTCTTCATCTTATTGTGACAAAATTGACGACACTAAAACCTGTCAAATGTGTGACAACACTATATGTCACAACAACTGTACTTATTTATGTCAAGTTTGTCGACATAAATAATATAAAGTAGTGACAAATAACGTTGTAACAATACTTCATTATATTGTGACAGAAGTGCCGACACTAAAACCTATAGAATATGTGACAATACTATATGGTCACAACAACTTTAACATATTTATGACATTTTTTGACACAAATAATATAAAATAGTGACGAATAAAGTCGTAATAGTACTTCATTTTATTGTTACAACACTATCACCACTAAAACAATTATAAATAGTGACTAAATATTTGTCACTAATAATTTTTTATCAGTGTCCATTACTTCTTGGTCACTAATATTTTAATAAAAAAGTGTCAACATCATTTCGTCACAAAAATGGAAATTGGTTCTTACAAAAAGTATTGTCACTAATGTATTTATTATTATCACAAATTAAATTATTAATTCATCAATGGAATTACATTAGCTGTAAAATAAATTTGCATTAGTGGCTATATTGTGTAACAGATTTCGTCACAAGTATGAAATTTATATGTTACAAAAATGCTGTCACTAAATAAAGAATATATGTTACAATAAATTTATCACTAATATGTTCGTTTTTGTCGCAAATAATATTATTAAATTTAACAATTTAATTACTTAATCGATAAATTTTTTGCTTTGGTGGCCATAAAATAGAAATTGTCACAAATGATATAAATTTTTAGTGCCAAAATATTATCAGACAAGCAAATAAAAATTATTAGTATATATAAAATATATAACCAAAATGTACAAAATTCTAATTTCTAATATATAAACTGAATATCCAAGAAAATTATTTATTACAATTATCTCAAGCTATTACAAACTAATTTAAGCTAAAACTCTCTAAGGTAAAATTTCCTGGCAATTCTTCATAATGAAGTTCATTGTTGATTTGTTTCCTACAAAATAAATAAAAAATCAGTTAATTAGTTTATAAAATATTAAGCTATAAATTTAGTAATAACATTTTATAATAATATAATGATAATAATAAGAAGTGATACTAACTATTCTAGACTTTATAAATTTATAAACTTACATGAGTAGCTGGGGTATTTGATGTTGTGGCACTTGATGGATCTTCAATTAAGGCAGAAGAATTGAGTAACAAACTCCAATATTTGCCAAATGTGCAAAAATAGTTGAAATTTGTTTCATTTCCCTAGCTTGCTTCTCATTAGCTCAATCCTAAGAAAAAAAATCATGAAGTCAACGAGCAAAAAAATCAAGAGAAAATAAATATCTTCGAGTCACTTTCCTCTCTATGTACTCAAATCAAGGTGACTATTACTGGCACCATTGGCTTCCTTATGTCTTTCTATTTTCACAAGCAGATGGTTAAGGTGATGGATGTTTCTGATAGGTGAAGGTGATGGAGGTTTTCTGAAATTATTCGCCACAAGCCGATGAACTTCCACCAAACCCCTCCAACTCCCAGCCAGATGATGATGTTAACGATGGATAGGAGGAATCCATAGCCCCACCATTAACCCAAAAATTTAGCAACTTACCAGGTCTGTTCTTGAGGGAAACCACGATTCACTTATAGATAACACAGAAGCTCCCAAAAATGAAAAGGAACTCAAACATAAGGTCCAATTGACGCAGCTAACATAGACCATACCATGATTTCAAATCAAAGACATGATTATTTGCAGAAAATGAAGCAACAGAAATAGGGGAAAAAAAAACCAAGACCCAGTTGAGAAAATAGAAAAATACGAACTTTGGAAAAGAAAATGAGTATATGGTGATACCAGAATGAAATCGTTTTCACAGCCAGGCTTCTTTGGAGCTGAATTGTCGTCATGAACTATCAAGTTAGCACTATATAGCAATTATAAAATTTCACCATTAACCCATTTTCACAGCGGACAGTGGGAGCAGTGAGCCACAGATCTGAAGGGAGAGGCACGACAAGGGAAGCGTGACCCAGATCTGAAGGGAGGTGCGATAGCGGGCACGACAAGAGGAGCGATCCCTCTCTGGCCTCTGCCCTCCCCTGTTCAGCATCGTGGACGCTTCCGCCTCGATATTTCCTCAATATTTCCTCAATTTGGCATAAGCATCTGCCAGTAACAAAGATATACACATAAGAAACTATTGGCCCAATTAGCAAAAGGAGAGGGCATAGAGACGCCTAAAATGATAACCAATTTAAGCAACTACCAACAACTAAATTTGTTAATCACTATTTATGAGACGGTTTCTCTTTAAGGTTTTCAAATTTCCTTTGAAGACACATAACAGAAAAAAAAATAAAAGAAGAGAAAGAATAGAGACGATACGAAGTAACCTAGTGTGTTGTTAGATGATGACATGATGCTGCAAATCGTGGGGGGCTCGCTTTTTCTCTCTATGGTTTCAATTTCAAATGTTGGAAATGGCTGAGATTAAGGTTTCTTGAAGACAAGCTTTGGAAGTTTGAAAGTCAAAGCCCAGCTTGGCTGTATGCGCAAAGCCCAATTAAGCAATTAGGTCTATTGCATTGTTTATTTCTACTTTTTCTTGGAAGACTGACAACAGTACAGTTAACTCCAACAGTATAACACTTGAACATTACGAATGAAGTCTAACGGTTATCACGCATAACGAGTTTCATAAATAAGTAACCGTTCACGGTTCCTCTTCTACCAGATATCAGCTCCTCTTTTTCTATTTCGTTGTTTAACTGTATGGTGTTAGTCTACTGTGTTGTTATTTTATTGTTTAATAATTAATTACTCTCCTAACGAAGTTCTTCAATTTTACTCTATCAATCCAATTTTTAATTTTGGAAAAAAAAGTTTTATGTTAAAATTTTTAAATTTTATGTCATAATTTAATTTTATAATAAAATTTTATATTTTATAAATTTAAAATCAAATTTAATATTTTTACAATACATAATAAATATAGATGAGATTAATTTATTTTCTATCATAAACTATTATGTTAGTGGGATAGTTACAAAAATTTTGATTTTATTCATCTAATAAAAATAATTGATTTTAAATTGAAAATTTTAAATGA
Source organism: Erythroxylum pelleterianum (assembly GCA_027563865.1). Lineage (NCBI taxonomy): Eukaryota > Viridiplantae > Streptophyta > Magnoliopsida > Malpighiales > Erythroxylaceae > Erythroxylum > Erythroxylum pelleterianum. The sequence goes on from JAOQMR010105534.1 coordinate 8,917, forward strand.
ATATCTATTTCAAAGTTTTGTTTAGAAAATATATATTGATATGTAAAATATTACTTTTGGATTATCAATATACGTAGTTTGAATCAAAGTTATGAATACCGTACCGGACTTCGTATCAGATTGAGTTCTGGAACAGAACTGTACCGGTACCGGTCTGTACTGGGTACCGTTTCGATTTTTTTTAATTTATAAAATAGTCCCTAAAATTTTTAAAAGTTACAAAATAGTCAATATTGGTATATATTAATTATCAACTTTCTAAGTTTCAATTTTAAGTTTTAACAATCTTTACATAATACATAATTAATTAATTACATACTAACTTCTTAACTTTATTTTACAATTCCATTTTCAATTCCAATTCTAATTTTTATACAAGAAATTCATAACAAAATAACAAAACCCACGATCTTCTTCAATCCAACAATTTCAAATTTTCAACTTCAACAATTCCATTTCAAAATCAAATTCAAACCAATTTATTTCACATACACACAGCCAACACAATTACACAAACCCAAATCCAATCCAACCCACAACAGATAAGAGAAGAGATTAACGAAAAAAATCAACATCAACAGACCCAAAAAAATTTAAACTGTCAGGGTCGGGTCTTCACTCTTCGGGTTGTGGGTTGTGGGTTGTGGCTTTGGGTTTTCGAGTTGTTTCGCTGTGACCGTTGTGGCTTTGGGTTTTCGAGTTGTTCCCTTGTGGGTTGTGGCTTTGGGTCGGTGACTCAGTGGTGTGGTGGTGCGGCGACGACGTGTTGTCGATGGTGTTGCGGTGGATCTTCGGGGACGCAAACGCGGATCGCGACTTTGACAACGACGAGGCGAGGAGGAGAGTGATGAGAGTAGCCGGTGAAGAGAGCAAGCGTCGACGGCGATGAGGAGACCCAGACGACGAGAGAGAGGTGAGAGTAAGAGAGTGAGAGAGAGAGAGCCAGAGATGGTGAAACTTGAGAGAGAAGAAGAGGGAGTTGCGGCAGCCGAGGGGGGTGGGTAAGGTTAGTCTTAGGTTTAAATTTTTCAAAATTGCAGAATGGTCCTCCAATTTTTTTAATTTTTCAGAATCGTCTGGTATTTTTCGGTATGTTGAGTATCGATTGGTACCCAACGGAAAACCCCGGTACTGGCTGGTATTTTTAGCCTGTACTGAGGTTAGATTTCCGGTACTGTTATCCGACCGGTACGGTACCTTCCGACCAGTACCGACCAGTACGGTACGAATCTCACATCACTAGTTTAAATATTTCATAAGAAAATATTTAAATTTGTTTGTAAATAATAATATTAAATTAAAATTGTAACACATAATTTCTAGTCCCCAAAATTTGGACAATAATGACAAAATTGAAGTTTATTAGGGAATAAATATATGCCAACATTTATGAATACAAAGCAAGAAGACAATTTAGATGAGATAGTCTGTAGCACCCCACTCTCGCAAGTACGCTCTAGATTAGCAAGTACCCCATCTAGATCAACTCACAGTACGTTCCAGATTAACATTTGCTTCTAAGATCTGGAAACGTCTAGATGCAGACATTTTATCCTGCATATCAACATTATGCAATACCCACATTACACACACATTATTAATTGCACAATTGCGAGAATTCATTTATGCAAAATTGTGTATATGGACTATATACAATGCATGCTCAATGATAATCCCGAGTATTATCAAATTCCACATTTTATACACATTCTCATTTTTAGCATTATTTGCTCTCATAATAACCAATTCTCACTTTTACTTGATACCCATTACTCATTTCCTTTGAATCACAACTACAATCAACATTTATCATTTAAATCATCTCTATATCACGACCTCACCCAATTCATTTTCCTTAACACTATACTCACAGTTTATCTCAAAACACCAAAGCGATTTACATACATCAACAGTGAAAACCAAATCATTTAGGTATTTCACAAAAACAAAACAGAGTATAAACATATTTTTTTTGCATTTTTTCCAGTTAACTCCAATTTTCTACACTTTCCATTTTTACTCCATTTATCATAACCAATTCAATCCAATTCAAACATCATCAAAAACTAAGTTTGGTAACAAAAAATAGAAAATATTAGTTATCAACATATGTTTTGTCACAGTTATAATTAATTCTCACCAAAATTATTATGGCGCCAAATTTTATAGACTTTTAGTGACAAAACTTAGTGATAAAAGAAAGTTTGACACTATTAATATATTAATAGTGACAACTTAATTGTGAAAGATACTAAATTGCCACAATTACCATTGTATTAGTGACAAAAAATTAAATCATCACAGATAATACAAACAACAGTGTCAATCAATCACTACAAAAAAGTATACATTCTGCGACGTCTGAGTGGAAGACGTCGCAGAAAAGTATGACCTTTCCCGACGTTTAAAAAACGTCAGGAAAAGTGAACATTTTTATCGACGTTGTTAACAGACGACGCGGAATTGGAGAATTATATGAGACGTTTAATTATTAAAACGTGGGCAAATAATTATGTCGACGTTGGTATTGAAGTGTTGGGAAAAAAATTAGAATTCATCAGTTACGTTTTTAATTATTTATTATTATTGATATTACTAATTATTAAGATTTATTATTTATTATTATTAGTATTATTAGTTATTAATTAAATATATTTATATTATTATAATAACTGTTAAATATTAAAATTAAATTACTTATTATTATTGAATTTATTGCAAAGTAATTATTAAATTAATTATAATTATTATTAAATTCCTTGTTAATAATTTTATTATTAATATTGTTATATTTATTATAATAATTTAACTGTTATTATTAACAACTTATCATTATTATAACTTTTTATTATTATAATAATTTAACTATTTTAACTATTAATTATTAATTATAAATCATCGTTATAAATCTTATGATGATTATTATTCATAACTATTTAACTATTCTTATAATATTAATGAATTATAATTAATTTTTCTGAGTGGAGTATATGTAATTATTCTTATAAATCTTATATATAATTTAAATATAAAATTTGTTAACAGGGCATGGCTCGCGAGGGCGATGGCATGTGCAGACTCGCGAGGGCGAGATCTTCCTCGCCCTCGCGAGATTGCATGTTTGCACTCTCGCGAGGGCGAGAGTGTATATTATAAGTATATATATTATTAGATAAATCTTATTATTATTATTATTATATGATTAATAATATTATTATATAAATTATTATTATTATTATTATTATTATTATTATTATTATTATCCTCTTATTTGTAATATTATTATCTAAATCTTATTATTATTATGTCATTGATTATTATTATTAT